>RJWM01012123.1:0-57575 GCA_004363535.1 Dasyprocta punctata | reverse complement strand
AATAACTTCCAACCCAGATTAATGTACCCTGCAAAATTATCTTTTAAAATCAACGGAGAAACAAGATACTTCCACGACAAAGAACAACTAAAGGAATTTATGACAACCGAGCCAACTCTACAGAGAATACTGAAGGACATTCTAGAGAGAGATAAAGAAGTCCACTGCTCCAGAAAAAGCGACAGAGAGATACCACCGAACAGGGCAGACAAATGAATAATCCATAAACGGGATTTAAGTCCAGTATTGTTTTCAATGAGCTGTTTAGTTTAATCCTATTCTACCTCGACTGGCCTATCTTCATCATAAATGATGACAAAGACAGCTATTGTAAAGATAACAAAATTTATAAGGGTAGCCTTCAGTGATATATAATCACCCTGCTTCAAAACCAGGTATTACTTTCACTGCTCTGTTCTGAGGGATTTTAACCTATCTTAGTATGATTGTGTTACAACAGATGATATAGGCAACTGCCTTGAAACTAACATGAGGCATCATAGAAATCAACGTTACATTACTATGTATTGCCCCCATTATCTTATCTGTTATTGGTTTTATTCAGTACTATCTCGTTTGACTATATTTGGCCAATTGGTAAGGGCATTTAGTTTGAAGACAATAAGAGGTGTTACAAGGGGAACTGAGGAAGGAAGGTATGAAAAAAAGACATAGTTTTATATAAGGGTATTCATAAGACAGTTTAAAAGTCTATACTACTAAATGCATTAACTGGTGAGAGAGAACAGTTGATATTCATAAGACCAGATCAATCCTACATGTCTTTACCTGTCAATCTGAACAGCCCCCTTAATGGTAACAATATACAATGTTGCAACCACTGTAAAATTCCAACCATCTAAATTACTAAACCTACAATTTCACAGTATCGGATATGTTGTTGTTGTTTGCTGATCTCTTTAGTTCTTTGTTTCTCTTAAGTATGACCATTCTTTTATGCTTTATTGGTTTCACTCTGAACTATTTCGCTTGGTTATATTACACCTGATGCTATGGGTAGTTATTTCAATAATAACAAGAGGTATTCTTAGGGGAAAGGAAGGAAGGAAGAGAAAAGGAAAAAGACATAAATTTATAAATATGCATAAATAAGACAGTTTAAAAAACCGTATTGCTAAATACAATAGCTAGTGAAAAAGAAAAGTTAATATACCTGAACTGATGAATCTTACATGTCTATATCTGTCAATATCCCCAACCCCTAGGAAGGTAATGATATGCAATATTATAACTACTGCCAAACTTCAACCACCTCAGTGTGTAAACCTACAATGTTATCGTATCAGATCTGTTGTTGTTGTTTGTCTGTCTTTTTTGATTTTTGTTTCTATCTTCTGTATCTATTTTCTCTTAAATAAAAAAAATAAATTAAAAAAAAAGACTACAGGATACATAATTTATAGTATTATTTATAATAGTCAATAATACAAAGAAAGTGCAAGAAATTTGTCTACACACTAAAGTCCTAGAGAATTCAGCTGAGGGTCTGGATCCCATGGTAATATCCTGCATGAGTTTAGCTGAAGACCTAGAGCCTGTGACAGTGCTTCTCATGAGTTCAACTGGAGGCCTAGAGCCCACGACAACGTCTCATGCAAGTCTGTTTCATGGATCTGCACTGGGAAGGCCCCACAGTCAGTGGTGGAAGCTAGAAAGTCCATGCCAGCGGGGTGAAGGATCTGTGCCAATAGGCTGAGTGATCTGCACTGGAGTCAGGAAGCGATGCTCAATGTAAGGATCAGAGCTCCCCCGAAGTGAACCAGTCATCCTCAGCAACAGAGAGGTCCGAGCTCCTCTGACGATTAAGAGCAGCTAAGTTCACATCAGGAAAGAAGCTTGACCAGTTCCTCCAAGAGAACCCACAGCAACAGGAAAACCAACAGCACCAAACAACTCTCCTGTTCCTCTCCAGGTCTCCTTTTTATGGTGGCAACAATTCTCAGTGGATCACCTACACTCAGCACCACGCTGACTCAGTTCAGTAGGTGTTTAAATTGACTGTCAGTTTTCAATCCACCACAACCTGCTTTCTATATTTATTTGTTTTTTTATCCTGGACATTTTGCATAAATGAAAATCATAAATTAGGTGATCTTTTTTGCATGCCTTTTCCCATGTATCATAATGTTTTCAAAGTTTATCCACGCACAAGGAAGTAAGCATGGGTCAATTTTTTCCCCCTTTTTTCTTTTTGTAGTACTGGGGATTCAACCAAGAGTTGCTTTAACACTCAGTTATATCCCATTCCTTGAAATGACTAGTCTTTCACCATTGGATTGTTTTGGCACACTCATTAAAAATCAACTGTGCCAGGTGTGGTTACACATGCCTGTAATCCCAGCACTTGGAGGCTGAAGCAGGAGGATTGTCATGAGTTTGAGGCCAGCCTGGGCTACATAGTGAGTTCAAGGCCAATCTGAACTATGTAGCAAGACGCTGTCTCAAAAAGCCAACAAACAACAACCAAACAAACAAAAAATCAACTGAGGCCAGCACAGCTGTGTTTGCCTCCAGGTATGTGGGCAGCTTGAGGCAGGAGGATAGCTGAGTTTGAGGCCAACATGAGCAACATAGTAAGATCATGTCTTGAAATAACAAAAAACAACCAGGGCAGAGTGGTGCATCCTGTCATCCTAGCTCTGTAGGGGGCTGAGACATGAAGATCAGAAGTTCAAACTCAGTCCAGATGATAATTCTAGCTCATCCTCAGGGAAAGGGCAATTTACAAGTGGGAAAAAAAAAGGCTGTTTACAGGTAAAAGTGAATGGCCAAAGTCTATTTGCAAGGTGTTTGTTGTTGTTCTTGTTTGTTTGAGACAGGGTCTCACTATGTAATCCTCAAATTCACTCTGCAGCCCAGGTTGGCTCTGAAGTCATGGTGATCCTCCTGCCTCAGCCTCTGGACTTCTGGGGCTCCACACGTGTGCCAACACACCTTGCCAAAGTCCATTTGCAAGTAAAATGGAATGGCCCAGGCTCATTGTGTCTTGAGAGGAAAAAAAAATTTTTTAAAAAATTGGTCTGTGTCTTGAAGTTGCAGGTTTTTTTTTTTAAGTTATGATTTCCTTTGTCTCCTTTCTAGTTGTGTTTATTTCATTTATCCTACTCTGATTGTGCCTTAACTCAATAATCATCAGTTGTTGGCCATGGGCAGAATAAAAACCATAAATTCCACACTGAGTCAGCTAGGCAGGTCGCTTAACACCAACATTTTGTCTCTGAAGAGGAAGGTAGAAGTTCTATGAAATTGGCCTCATAGTTTTTTTTTTTTTTTAGTGGTACCAGGAATTGAACTCACAACCTTGCGCCTGCCAGGCAGGCACTTATGTCACTGAGCTAAACCCCCTGCCCTATTTTTTGAGACAGGGTCTCACTATGCAGTTCAGGCTGGCCTTGAACTCACTTTGTAGCTCAGGCTGGTCTCAAACTCACAATGATCCTCCTGCCTCAGCCTCCTGAGTGCTGGGATTAAAGGCGTGCACGACCACGCCTGGCCATCTGTATGTAAAACTTTCTTTTAAGCTTCAAGAGGAGTCTTCTTGGGCTGAGAGTATAGTTTACTGACTCCAAGTTAGGAATGTGTTGGGACCAGAGATATAGCTCAGCAGCATAGTGTCAGCCTGGCAAGTGTAAGATCCAAAATTCGATTACCAGTAAAAAAAAAAAAAATGTGTTAAGTCAGCTTTCCATTATTGTAACAAATACTAGAGCTAAATTAACCTATAAAGCAGAAGGGTTTATTTTGGCTATAGGTTTCAGTCCATGGTCACTTTACCCTGTAACCTTTGGGCCTGTGATGAGGAAGTACATCATGGTAGGAGCATATTGCAAAGGAAGTTGCTCAGCTCATAGCAGCTAGGACATAAAGAGAAAGGAAGGGCCTGGGGTCTCAATATCCCCTTCAAGGGCCCACAGCCCAGTGACCTAACTTCCTTCCACTCGGTGCCATGTCTTAAAAGATTCTACCATCTCCCAATAGCACCATCAGATTAGGAACCAAGATTTTAACGTACGGTTCTTTGGGAGACCTTTATCCAAACCACATCAGGGAAGCGAGAGTAGATGAATAGACTACATTTGCTGTATTCAGGAGAGCATAGATTGTTAAAGAGAAAACCTAACTCAGGATCAATAGAGAGATCCTGGACGTATTTCGATTTGAGTTTGCAAAACAGTACTCCCCCAAATTTGATCTTTTCAATCTCAATCATTCTACTAACTAGGATAGCCCCCAACTCTCTCACAATGTCAGTGTAATATAAATCATTCTCCTCAAATGGACCACTTGGGGAAATAAGTTACGAAGTACGTTTAAGAGAGCAGAGTAGGGCTGGCGATGTAGCTCAGTGGTAGTGCTTGCCTAGCATGTATAAGGCCCTGAGTTCAATCTCCAGTACCAAAAAAAAAAAAAAAAAAAAAAAAAAGAGCGCGCGCGAGAGAGCAGAGTATAGAGCAGCTAATCTGGGGACCTGCAGACACTTCTGTCACGGTCAGCTGCATTAGGCCCGCAGTCGTTCTGCATCTGCAAAGCCTACTTTATACCCCAAAGCCCAGAGGCACACTAAATCCGGAAAGCAGAAGGCAGTCGTTTGACTTTCCTAGTTCCAGCAGGGGGCGCTGGAGGCTTGTCTTGTCTTTGCTCCTCACCACCACAAGGCGTCACTGTTGACGGATGGTCCTACACTGTCCCTGCGAACCCAGGGGTACTTCAGATGCCGGCTTCCGGTCAGCCACAGTGGCGGGGCACTGTGGGTCTCTGAGAGAGGACTGCCGGCTTTCTGAGGGCTAATCGAGCCCCTTGCTTGAGTTCCCAAGATTAAGTGTCAACCTGGCAGTGGTTTAGGGCGCAGTACTTTTCTTCTGTTTTCTCAGTGCATGTGATTAGAGTGCACCATGCCAGGCAAGCCGTTACCACAGAGCTACATCTCTAGCCAGTATTTCGAATTAGTCATCCCGCCTACTTTTGTTCTAAGCTCTTCCCCGTGGATTTCCTGTTCCTTTTCCCTCCCAGAGATTCACACAACCAGGGGTCAGCTAGCCCTTCCTTGCCAGTTCACAAAGCCCAAAAAGGTCTCATTGTGTTTCTTTTCCAGTGTAGTAACATTCCTAAGGGTAGTTGCTTTCGTTGTTTCCAGGCCCTAAAAGTTCTTGCTTTGTTTTGAGACAGAGTCTTCCTATGTACCCCATGCTCGCCTAGAATTCAGGATCCTCCTGCCTCAGCCTCCAGAGCGCTGGAATTGCAAGTGTGTACCATTATAACTGAATCCTAAAAGGTTTTGATCATGCTTTTTTTCTGTAGGCTACAGCAACTGGCTTACACTTAATCCTAATTATCTCCAGATGAAGAATGACCTTTAATACTCCAAAAGTATCTTAAGGATAGTCAAGTTGAGTATTTAGTGTCTTTCTGTGGAGCTAACATAAGTCTTCCATGAGGTTTTTTACTAAGGAGATAATAATATTTTCCTGCTAGAATTATAGTTAGGAAAAAGGACACAGTACTTGGAAAACATTCACATGGTGCTGTATACTTATGTTCGAAAGTGACATTTTTTATTATCACACTAGTAATCCTAGTGGTAACACACCCTTAATTATAATGATAATAAGTTCAAGGCAAGAGTTAGAAATACATGGCACTCCTGAGGGCCATTATATACAACTTTTTTTCCATTATGTTCTTTTGTTTTTGTTTTTGTTTGGTTTTTTTTTTTTTTTTTGAGGCAGTGTTTCGCTACATAGTCCAGGCTGGCTTTGAACTCACAAGTAGCCCAGGTTGGCCTCAGAGTCATGGCAGTCCTCCTGTCTCAGTGTTATGGATTATAAACTGGTGGTCAACTTAGCACCAGTTGAATTAATTCAGCTGGTGTTGAGTAAAGATGCTCCACCTGAAGAAAGTTGCCAGCATAAATAGGGACATGGAGAAGAAGAAGGAGGCATTGTGGGTTCTTCCAAGAGTTGCTGTTGGAGCCACTGGTTCTCCTGGAGGTGCTTGTCATGCTGACTTCTCCAATATGGACTCGGCCATTATTGTCGGAGGAGCTCGGGACCTCATCGGTGAGAGTGGCTGTGGTTCATGTTGCAGGAGCCCTGCTCCTCACATTGTGCATCGCTTCCTGGCTCCGGAGGGGAGGCTGTCTGCTGGAGAAGCTTGTCACGCTGGGCTTCCTGACCTGTGCCCAACTGTTCTCCATCGTCGGAGGAGCGCGGGACCTCGTCGCCGTTGGGGATGGCTGTGGTGCTCTTCAGGGCAGCCCCGCTTCTTCTTTTGAGCGTGACTTCTCGGCTCCTACGTAGAACCCTCAACCCACTCCACAGCTCCTTCACCCTGCTGGCATAGACTTTCTAGTTCCACCGCTGACCTGTGGCCTTCCCAGCTCAGAACCGTAAATAAACTGGCGTGAGCCCTTACTATGGGCTCTTAGATTCCTAGTTGGTACTGTGGGAGGCATTGTCATGCATTTGGGTCTCTAGTGGGACTCTTGCATGATATTGCTGTGGGATCCAGGCCCTCGGCTATCCTGGGTCTTAGTGTTGTGGACAGATTTTCCTGCACTGTCTTGTGTTTAAATTTGGGTGATTATTATAAAACAGTATTACAAACCCTGTGTCCTGTATGTAGTTGTTCTCCATGTAACCCCTGACTGCAACACTCAGCCTCACAAATGCTGGGATTACAGGCATGCACCACCATGCCTGGCCCATTACATTCTTTCTTTCTAGTTGTCTGGTCTTTTCTTTCTTCCTTTCTATACTTTCTGCTTTTTGGTTTCTTAGAATTTAGAAATGCTAGTTAGTTAATTTTTTACCCTGGTACTGGGGGATGAACCCAGGGCCTTCACAGTGAGCTATATTGCCAGTCATTTCAAATTTTGTTTGTTTATTTATTCATTTTTGAGACAGGATCTTGCTATGTAATTGAGGCTGGTCTTAAACTCACAGTGATCTTGCTGCCTTGGCCTCCAGAGTGCTGGGATTTCAGGTGTGTGCCATTATGCCTGGCTCAGATGACCAATCTTAATAGCTCAATTTGTACTGAGTTTAGGGGATCCTTGGACAAGATACTTTTGGCGCAAAAACTGGGAAGACTTTTTATGCCAGCTGGGCCCAGCTGGCATGATTGCCACTATCATTCAGCATTTCCCAGCCGTGTCAGAGCCTTCGGTATTTTAGTTTAGTTTCATTTAATTTTTTTTCAATGCTGGGGTTCAAACCCAGAGCTTCACACATACTAGGCAAGTGGTCTACCACTCTGTTATCCCCCAGGGAAACTTCTGAATTAAAGGAGCTCTAAGGCAAGTGTGAGCTTGCTTGACTCAGAAGCCAAGATCCTGTCTTTCCGAGGACTTTGAAGAAAGGGGAAGGTGTGAGTTCTGTCCTCACATGTGTATAAAGGGACAAAACTCACTGTGCACATTTTGGCAGTGAGATGGAAGGAACGCAGAAAGAGCTATCTTGTCACAGTGAATTAAAAACATTGCGTGGAATCTGAAAATCACTATTCCTGGGGCTAGCAATACAATTTCAGTTAATCCTCATACAAGCTTGTAAAGCTGTGTATTATTATCTCAAAGCTGTTAAGTAAATTGTTCAAGAACACAAGCTACAAATAGCCAAGTCTTTCTGATTCTTTGCTTATGCCAAGCTATACTGATCCATTGCCCTTAGAACAAGGCTAGCCCCTGCCAGCTCGAAAACCAGATGTGTTTGCATTCATTTTTTTTTCCTTCAAATGTTTTCAATATGTATTAGTGACCAATGTTTAAAAGTTAGATTTTGCACACAAAAACAAAACAAAACAAAACAAAACAAAGAAACTTCTGGGGTCCCAGCAGTCTTGAAGAATCAGAAGGTCTGACAACCTTCTTCCTGCAGATATGCGTGGCACAAGACTGGGCGAGCTGTGCCATCGTCTGCTCCATCCTCCACGTGGTGACCCTCACGAGGAGGCTGGGTGCCCACTGCCCGTTACCCCTCCCACTGAGCCCTCATCACTTACATGTTGGCGACGTGGCGCCTCTTGGCCCAGGATTCGCAATCCCCAATTTAGACTTTCCCTTCCACTTCCTTTGCCCAATTCAGATTCCAATTGTGCTGGTTTTGTTTATTTTTTTGCACTCATCTCATTTCTTATGGGTAGTTGAGTCTAGTGAATATTTAGCTTAAAGTTCTATGCAAGGAAATAGTTCTGTGATTTCTCTCATATTTTCTCATGGCGGGGGGGCGTTTTGTTTCTGCTCTTATTAACCTGTCTTGTTTTTATTTCTTCCCACTCTGAGGGAGGTAAGTTTGGTATCTCTGGTGTTGGTAGGAGAGGGAGAGAGGCCTCCAAGTACTTTATGGGGTGACCTATGACCTTGTTGACTAGTGACCACCCAGAAAACTGGGACACCAACAGGCGAGAGAGTTAGGGTGTGATGGAGGAGTAATGTGTTGGTTTCTTTCTGACACAAGAAGAACCAGAACTACTATCTCAGTAACCTAGTTCCCCATGGACCCCGCAGGGTCCTTGTAGGTTATCTGCCCAGTCTTTCCCTCACCCACAGTGCCCCCCATCTCCAGTGCATAACAGAAAGACGTGTAGTCGGATAATATGATGCAGCTTAGTTTTATTAGGACAAGGACAGTGGGCGCTGGAGTGGCATTTCCAGGGTAAGGGGAGGTGCGGGTGGGTGACAGAGACACTGTGTCACTAGAAAGCACAGCTGCTTTCCACGAAGCGGCGGCACTTCATGACCCGCAGGTAGGTCTCAGTCTTGTGCAGGTCCTTCCTGAAGCAGGAGAGCAGCCCGTAGTTCTTGAGCAGTGCGTCGTTGCTGCGTAAGTTGGTGTCAAATTTGTCGTAGGTTTGCTTGAGGATCTGCCCAGCCCGGGGGCTGCCATCTTCCAGCTCCTGTGATGGGGAGGAAGGACAGGAGAGGCCCAGTTTCCTGGCGCCCTGGCCTCCCACTCCCTACCTTCCCCCACCTCTTCAGGGGCCTAGAGAACCGCCTGGAGGATTCAAAAGGAAACAAGGGAGGAGATTCTTTCTCTGCCTCAGGCCTGACTGGTAGATCAGCAGCATTTCCTCTCACATCTCTGCAAGCCCCCCAGCCCCGTAGCTGGCCAGTGGGGTGTTGGTGGTGGCCCCAGGGCCATCCTTACCCGCATCAGCGCCTGGATGCCCTCCTCCAGGTCCTTCAGCTTCTCGTAGACACGGTCCGAGGTGCCGAACACCAGGCTGTTGGTGAAGACCCTGCTGAGCAACTGCACAGGCCCCAGCCATGACTGGATGAGCAGCAGTGAGAAGTGCAGCAGCTCCATGTCCTGTGGGGAAAGACCCGGAAGTCGGCGCACAGCTGGGGTGGTCTCTGCTGGGGCCTCCCACAACCTAGTCTGGGAGAGAGGGTGACCCCTGGCCCGGGCCGTGGGCAGGGCTGCCCGGAGGGAAGGCAGAACTGACTTTGAAGAGCCTCAGGGGTCACTCACAGTTCTCTGCTGGGCCTCTTCCTTGCCCGTTGGGGCGGGGATGGTCTCGGAGAAGCAGAAGGCAGCCTGGGTGTTCTGGATGGAGTCGCGCTGTCCCTCGGGGATGTAGGCACGCTCCTGGGGGAGACGGCATCACTCAGGTCTGGGCGGGTGAGTGGCTGCCATAGCTACTTTACTCAGAAGCCCCCTCAATTTCTGCTCATGCAACCACACTTCACTCGCATACAACCCTGAGTCCCTCGCATTTCTCTGGTTACTTTCCAGGGGAGATTCACCACCCCGGTCAGGCACCCAACGCTGCGGAGCTTACGAATTCTTTGTAGGTGTCAGCAGCCAACTGGTGCAGGTGCTGGGCTCGGAGCACCGCGTTGCCAAAAAGGCTGGACAAAGGCATGGCCGGGAAGGCGCCGACCTCCTGAGGCCAGGGCAGGCAGAGCAGGGTGGAGATGAGGAGCCAGGTGGTCTGAGCGCCTGGGGAGAGACGGGAGGGTGGGGAGGCCTGAGAGCAGGGGACTGCTCCCTCCCTGCTCTGGGGCAGTTCCTTCTCCCCCCACCCCTCCTAAGTACCGAGAACATTGTCCGCGTGGCCAAATGTTGGGTTTAGATGGTTGCGTTCACATTCTGAAACCTCAAATCCAAGGGTTTGTTCCCCCACCCTGTCAGCAGGGCCCCCACATCTCCCCTTGGTCCACGCCATGCCCAGAGGGACTTCAGGGGCACTTACCTGTAGCCATTGCAGCTGAGCGAGCTGTCCACAGGACCCTGATTGGTTTGGGGAACGGGACCGTAGGATCCTGAAGTTGGTCCCTTGTGGGCCTCTTTTATACCCTGGCCCGCTCCTGCCCTACCGCAAGGCTGCTGTCTGCTTTCTTCATATATTTATGCATGGGGCCACTGACGGTTTGTGCTGATGGATAATTTAGAAGCTCCTCCCACTCATCCTGTGCCCGCTTGTCTGCGGGGGTCATGCCCCGGGCTTGTCATCGTCCCCTTGCCGCTTTCACCGCGCTCTTGAGTATTGTGCATAGAGGGTCTCAGACAGAGAGACCCCCAGTCTGAGGCCTTAGGAGATGCTAATAGAAGTGGAGTCCAGGGTCGTTCCATCAGGGTGGTGCAGTAGCATTGTCTATCAGGGTGGAAAGAGCCCCACAGATCCCCAAGATGGGACAGTGTCAGGGTGACTGTTTCTTTTTTTTTTTTTTTTTTTTTTGCGGCACCAGGGATCGAACTCACAGTCTCACACCTGCCAGACAGGCGCTTAAGCCACTGAGCCAAACTCCCAGCCCTAGTTTTTTGAGGCAGGGTCGCACTATGTAGCTCAGGCCGGCCTTGGGCTCGCATTGTAGCCCAAGCTGGCCTCGAACTCACAACGCTCCACCTACCTCAGCTTCCCGAGTGCTGGGATTAGGGGTGACTATTTCTTGAGAGCAGTGCTGACTCCTTTCCATTCTGTATCCTATCCCTTTCTTTTTCCCTACATGGTTTCCCCTGTGCCCACCAGAGAGAATTGTGTGCTTGGAAAGGAGACCAAAGACTGTCAATAGATTCTGGGGGTTCTGGGCACAGTCCAGCTCCAGATTCCTTACTTGATTCCTCCATCCCATCACCTAGGAGAGCTGAGGTAGCTGAGTGTGGTGGTGACACAACCAGTGGAGGGCAGTGACCCCACATGTTGCCTGTCTTTTCCTGAGTGCTGGGGCCCCCTCGTGTCTGTGGGGCGGAGGACTGACTGAAGCTTGAGGTATTGCACTTGTCCTAGAGGAAGGGAATCAACAGGTAGGGATGTATTAGGTAAGCTTACAGGACCAGAGGTAGAAGAACCCAAAAGGACCATCTGCTCTGGAGAGCAAGAAGATTCGGTAGCAGTCAAAGGTCTAAGGCCTGGGAGCTCACCATAGAGTCACCAGTGTGGCTCTACACCGCAAAGCTGAAGAACGTGGAGACCAGTGAGTGTCCAATGGCAGAGGCAAAGACTGGAGCTCTTGTGAAAAGAAATTTTCCTTCTCCTTTCCCTTTTTATTCCATCCAGGCTACAAGCCCATTGGTTGATGCCACAGACTGGGGTAGATCTTTCCCTTCTCGGTTTACTGGCCTACGCATCAACCATCTAGACACATTAACCATCAGATACATTCAGAACTTTACTAATCTGCTAGGCAATTCTTATGCAAGTCAAGTTGACGTGTCACAATTAATGATCAAACCTCTCCTCAGATTTGCCACAGAGATGCAAACCAAGAAACACAAATTTTGGGAGCAGAAGAAGGCCACAAATGCTTCCTTGCATTTGCCCTGAAACTTGAGAGAATCTCAAAGCAGGGGGAACCTTTGAGGGCTTGAGTCTTCCCAACAATTGAACTCAAGTCTGAAAGTGCCCTAGGCAGTCACTGTAGTTTCTGGCTGTTTTTCCTCCTTTTAGTGTCTATCCAGAGATCATCACAGGAATGAAAGGGCGTAGCTGTGCATTCTCACAACTGTTGTGTGAACAAGGTGTTATTCACACCCATTTTCAGAGGGAGAGACTGAGGCTCTGAGACATCACCTTCATGAGCCAACTCAGGTAAGGTGGGAACTCTCCACAGCCCTGAGTTTCCGGTGTTCCGTCATCTGGATCCCTTTCTCCTAGCACACTGTGCGGTGCCACTCAGTTATTTTTAACTTCTAAATCCCTCTGAATGCCGGGATCCTGCCCTTGGTCACAAAGGTGCCTTTGCCTCTTTTCGTCTTCTCTTAGGTTGATCACCCTCTATTCCCTGGTGAGAGTGACCCATTAGCACTGGGTACACGTGGAAAACCTCACAGCAGAACAAAGTAAGGACCAAAAATGCTGGACTGTGTCCTCTGATCTCTGGTGCCAGGCAATTTATCATCTAGAGCTCTTCTGTGTCAAATGCCCCTGGGCTGAGGGCAGGAATGAATGCACTCCCCCCGCCCCCTTAAATCTTCCATCCCTGAGTCTCAGAACATCTAGCACTTGCAAATGAGAAAACAAATAGAAGTGTTTGGTTATATGGTTGATTATGATGTTGGTATCAACCACAAAGATTCATGCCTCTGTTCTAGAACATGAATGCTTGGGCCTCACCACCTTTTCCTTCTGAGATTCTCATTCATCACCTCCCGGGAAGCCACTGGGACCCTGGGGAATGTCCTCCAGGCAGGCTGGTGGGAGCATCGCCAGCATACAGGCTTGAGGAAGATGGGGCCACAGGGAAGTCAAGGACTTCCTTTCCTCTCCTTCTTCCAGCTCCGCCAAAGAGCAGGGGCCAGGAAGCCCCCTGCCATCTTTCCTCCTGTGTCCCCCAGTGGGGGCGCCAACACGGAGCCTCCATGTCAGACACTTTCAGTGAATGCTGAGAGCTGTGCATGTGGACTCCAGATTTTGGAAGAGGAGAGGAGCAGAGGCTAGAGCTGGAGACTGTTTGATGGTTACACAAAGTGGGCACATGAGAAGTGTGCTAGAAGAAGCTAAACTTTGAATGAGATTTGGAAAGTCATCCAGTCTTGGGAGACACAGACACCTCTGACTCCTTCAGGTTTGGGGACTGCCCAACAGTGGCCTCTGGATATCTTGGGGGGGAAAGCTGTGACTAGCGTCTCCCATGTCAGCCTCCACAGGCCCATAATGAACCCCGAGTCATCTTTAAAGAACACTCACTTTGTAGCTTGGAATCTGTGAATTCCTTTCAGTGTATCTGGAAGTTCTTCATCTATTTCAACTGGTCTGCATGTGATCCATCCACAGACACACCCAGAACATTACTAATCAAGTGCCTTCTTGCCAAGGTCTCCCAGTTCCTGAGCAACAGCCACGAGAGGCCCCTGCCCTTTCTGCCATGCCAAGCCCTTTGGAAGCCTCGATTGGTAAAGATGGTGGCACTGCCTGGCATGCACAGGACTTCCCTCAATGCAAAGCAGATTCAAGTCCCTGTGGAGAAGATCTTCAATGAAAGTGGCAGGAATTGAATATAAGAAACATCAGCTTCCGAATGGGGTGTCCACGGGCACTAAGAAAAGCAGTAGAAAAAAACAACTCGATGTGGCCTGATTTAATGAACCAAATCACATCATGATTCACATTTGTATTGCACGTTTCAGTGTGCATCACATTTTCACTTCCTGTATCTCAGTGGACCCTTGAGTTTGCCCCACTTTGCAGCCGGAGGATTCAAGCATGGACGGAGGACCGTGAGAGCTGTGGCGAGAACAGGGCAGCCACGGCTGTGTACTGATGCAGGTGTTGTTTACACTGAGTGATGACAACCTCCAAACAACACAGTAGTGCCTGACAATCCACGTTCCCTAGACTTGCTAAGTAATCTTCCCTAGGGAATAATTCCCAAATCCCATTGAAAAAAAATTACTATGGACCAAAGTGTGTTTCAGAAGTTGTAGGAAGTCTGGGATCTTTTCCTGGTGGGTACTCTGAGCTAAGAATAACCACTGCCTCTTTTTATCTTACCTTGTTGTCTCACTTCTCCTCCTTTTGGTTAAGGTCAAGTGTAGTATCTTACCCTCTGGTTATTTGTGGCTATCTCGTTTCCCTTACTGCACTGCAAGCCCCCGCCGAGGCTGGATTCCAGCCTTTCGTGCATTCTCTTATGCAGGCATTACTGATTCAATAAGTAATTGCTAACCGGGCGTGGTGACGCACGTCTTTAATCCCAGCACTCGGGAGGCTGAGGTAGGGGGAACGTTGTGAGTTCGAGGCCAGCTTGGGCTACAACGCGAGCGCAAGGCCGGCCTGAGCTACATAGTGCAACCCTGCCTCAAAAAACGTACGGCCGGGAGTTTGGCTCAGTGGGTTAAGCACCTGTCTGGCAGGCGCGAGGTTGTGAGTTTGATCCCTGGTGTCGCAAAAAAAAAAAAAAAAAAAAAAAAAAATAGATTAAGTAATTGCTGCCCATACCTTATACCAGATATCGTGTCAGGCAGATACGCATACCTTGATGAACCAAAGAGATGATCCTGTCTCTTCTGGAGTCTACTGGTGAGAGAGACAACAACAAATAAAGAAATGTACTTTATAATGGTAAATTCAAGACTGAAGTTTCAAACTGGGAAAACTACCAGAAAGGAAAAAATAGCTGACATAGAGGTGAGAGAATAAACCAGGGAGTGGGGGGAGCAGGCCAGCTGTCTCGTCCCTGGTTGGGAATTCAAATGCGTCTGCTGAGTGGAACAGATAAACAGAAGGATAGACCCAAGAGAGGAGCGCACAGGTCCAACTGACTGCGAGTGGCAAGGTCGACCATGTCACGCCTCAGTATCCTCCCAGTTATTTTAAAATAACAAGGATAGGAATTGAATACACAGCAACATGCACATGAAAAACTAAAATGAAAAAGTACACAAGGCCGTATGTGGGTCAGTGCCGATTCTGAGTTCACATCAACATTCTCAGCAGATCACAGCTTGTAAACTTGGATCCTAGAAGTGGCGTCCCCCTTCCCCAGCCTGTCCTGTGAGGAGAAGGTGAGTTTAGCTCTAAGGGAAAAGTATTTTTTAGAAATCATATTAGGATGAATCAAGATGTATTTTAACATTAAAACTGCACTCTGATTGAACTCGCATTTAATGTCTGCTAAGTTTTGCCATCTGTAGTCGCCTCTGTTTCCAGGTGAAGCCCTTTGGGGTGGACAGGGCAGTGGGGTGACTCAAGGGGGAGGTTGGTTGTTGTTTGCAGGACAAGGTGGAGCTGGAGTGAGTCACGGCAGGGCAGCTCGGAGACCTGGGGCACATCTAGGAGCTCCCCAGATGTGGGGTCTCACTCCAGCTCTGAAGAGGGCAAAAGGGAGCAGACAGAATCCAGGAATCCCAAATGCGCTTCCCCCCATGGCCTTTGAACAGGCAACCTAGCCAGGCTGGACCTCGCTCGGGCTGAGCACTGCCTGCTGTTGTCGCCCAAACAGCAGCGGCTTTGCACATTTTTTGTTTTCTCTCGCCTCTGGAAAAACACCCGAAGCCTTGGGTCAGAGCAACCTAGGCTGAGCAGCACCTGCACAGAGAAGGCCGGAAGTCAAGCTAGAGTGGAGGAGGAAGCAGCCCGTGCTTAAACCAGGGTCCCCAGGGACCCAGCTGGATTCCCCCAGTGGGTGGGGGGTGGGGCATGTGCCCATTAAGGGGTCTCACAGCTGCCTGCTGGGGAGGGGAAGGCCGGGAGGAGCTGGGCTCCTGCAAGGATGACTGAGGGAAGACTTGAGGATTCTGGGTGGCTGGTCGAGGCCTGTCCACAAGTGTGGGAAGAGCAAATTTCTTCACTGTGCAGAATCTGAAAATAACCAAAACTGTCCCAGAATTCCCTCCCCTCAGTCCTTTCCTTGTTCCTGTGGTTCAAAGTTTTGTCGCTGTGAAGTCTTTTAAGGAAGATCACTGTGATGTAGTGTCGGTGAGTGCTGCGTTTGGAGTCCGAAGGCTGTGTGACTCGTGGCCAACTCTGGTCATTTCCTTAGCCCTGACTCTTTGTGTGTGTGTGTGTGTGTGTGTGTAGGCTAAGACAGAGACAAGCCTACCCTCTTTCAGGGTTATAGAGAAGCTTAAGCGAGAGCATGTAAATGAGAATGGGAGCACTCAATAAAATGTTACTGGTGTTTCTAGCATAGCGGTGCATGCTTTTAGACCAAGCTACTTGAGGGGCTGAAGCAGGACTGAATGTTTTGGTTCAGCCTGAGCAATTTAGTGAGATCTTGTCTCAAAAACAAACAATCCCCCAAACCCCACACAAAATAAAACATATATAAAAGGAGTAAAGATATAGCCAAAGTGAAGGCATTGGGTTCAATCCTCAGTAGTGAAAAAAAAATTATTGTCATTTAAGAGTTGTTCAATTGTGTATTCACCGGGCTCAATAAAAACTTTTGGTTCATATTTTATATCTAAATTATGGAGTTGGGTGCCAGGAGTTTGGCTTAGTGGTTTAAGTGCCTGCCTGGCAGGTGTGAGGTTGTAAGTTCGATCCCTGGTGCCACAAAATAAATAAATAAATAAAAATAAATAAAAAAATAAAAAAAGCCGGGTGTGGTGGCTCATGCCTTTAATCCCAGCACTCGGGAGGTCAAGGTAGGAGGGGCGTTGTGAGTTCGAGGCCAGCTTGGACTACAGCGCGAGCGCAAGGCTGGCCTGAGCTACATAGTGTGACCCTGCCTCAAAAAGTAGGGCTGGGAGTTTGGTTCAGTGGCTTAGGTGCCTGTCTGGCAGGTGCGAGGTTGTGAGTTCGACACAACCTCGTTGTGTGGTGCCGCACACACACAAAAAAATGATAATAATAATAATAATAAATTATGGAGTTGGCTATACAAATCTATGTTCTAGAATTCATAGAACTGTACACCAAAAGAAAACAAACTCAGGCTGGGTGTGGTGGCACATGCCTGTGATTCCAAGCACTTGGGAGGCTGAGACAGGAGGATTGCTATGAGTTTGAGGCCAGCCTGACCTACATGGTGAGACCCTGTCTCAAAAGATCAAACCAAACCAAACCTAACAACAATAAAAACAAAACAAACTCAGTTTCATTACATAATTTTTTTAAAAAAGGCAAATAGTGCAATTCCTTTCCTTTGGATAGATTTTGGGTTTTTTGAGATTGGGTTGTTATGTTGTCTTGACTGGCCTCTAGTTCCTGAGCACAAATAATCTCCCTGTCTCAGCCTCCTGAGTAGCTGGGATTACAGATGTACACCATCACGCCCTGCTCTAGATAGGTTTATGATGCACATTTTACAGATAAAGCGACCGAGGCCTGAGATGTTCTTCACCCCTGCCATCATCACCCAGTAAAGCTTCCACTGCCTGAGTCAATTCTGGGGGCCCAGGCCCTGTAAGACAGACATGATGATACCAAAAATGTGAGCTCCTAAACAAAAATATCTGGGAGGGCGTCTCCATTTTAACCTAGGAATACTAATTCATGTTGGGGGTGTCTGGTGGAGGTGGTGGCCTCCTGCCCAAATGATTTTCTGTCAACAAGCACTTCAAAGCCTTAGGGAAACCCAGTTATTCAGAGGTGTTAGTTTTTTGGTAAAGCTAAAGCCTCCTCTGACCCAGGGCAGCCCCAAGCTGGGGCAGACCCTACTTAGGCGAGAAGTGAAGACTCCCCCACCTTGGCCGGCTGCCCGGGTCCTTGGTGAAGGGAGGGGACAAAATTAGCTCCACTATGCAAAGCAGCAGGAAAGCGAGGGCTCCAGCTCAGTGGAGGCAGAGGCCAAAACAAGCCAGGGGTCTGGCCACCCCAGACCAGGGCGGGAGCAAGGCCCTGTTGAGCGGGTGGGAGACTGACCTCTGGATGTGTGGCCTTACCACTCACCCTTCCTGGAACCCCGGAGGGGATCTGTTAAGAAGTGGTGCTTCTCGACTGGCTCGTTGGTACACACCTGTAAACCTAAACCCAGCACTCTGGGAGACTGAGGCAGGAGGATCACAAAGCCAAGCCTAATCTGGGCCATTTAGTAATTCATCGAGATCTTGTCTCAAAACAAAAACAAAAACAAAAAATAAAAAAAGGTCTGGATGTAGTTTAGTGTTAAGGCCTTGGGTTCAACCCCCAATACTGGAAAAAATAAAAATAAAAATGCTGAGCTTCTCTCAATGGCTCTCAGGTGGTTCTCCAGGTAAACTGGCAGCTCCCTCAGGGTAGGGATTTGCCTGCATAAGTCCAGAGTCCAGAGAAGAGTTTTGGGGCTCCCCCAAGGCCAGCAGGAAGTAGAGCACAGCCTAGCTTGGGAGGGCGGCTTTGCATAGGCAGGTTGTTTGTCCTTCACGCCCCGCTGTGAGCTATTCCCAGTTATTCCTGCAGCTGGGACCTAGGAACCATTGTGTGGGGACCCTGAGGTTCTAGGGTGCTCTGATGTGATGCTGGGAAAGTCTGAAAGGGTCACTTAAGGACCCCCAAATGTTATCACATGAAACCTTCCTCTTGAAAAATTTTTTCTCTGAGTGGCTCTGGGTTAAGTTGAAAAGAACAGGTTCTAGACATAGTGGAGGGTGGAGTAGGAGAGGCAAGGGGTGTTGTAGAGCCAGGAAACCCCTTCCCTCAGGCAGCTTCTAGTTCAGTTGGAGAACCAAAGCCGAGTGAACTAACTGCCCAGGCAGCAGCCAAGCCCACGGCTGCACAGTTTGAGCTGAACCCGGCTAGGCAGTGCCCAGGATGCTTTGGGAGGGCTTCCTGTAGGCAGAGGATCTTGAAGGTCAAGGGGTTTGGGACAGGTTGGGGTGGGAAGGAGCCCTACAGAGCCAGGGCCAGAGGGGAAGATGACAGGGGATGTGACCAAAGACCCCAACAGGACCTCCAGCCCCCTTCCCCACAGCCTCACAGGCCCATGGGTGTCACATTCGGATGCCACACCCATCCACCCTACCCCACGAGAAGTTGCATGCCCATGTGGAGCTTGTCAGACATATTGTTTATTCTGTGGAAGAATGGGCTCCAGGCATGGTGCCCCATTAGATGGAAGAGGATGGGAGAGAGGAATAAAGTTCTTACTGACTGTTCTGGGGTCCTTGGGGGAGCCATGGCCCTTCCAAGGCCCTGTAGGAAGCTAGTTTGTTTTAGAGTCTATTCGCAGGTTCCAACAAGTCTCTGCTTTCATGTCCCAAAGGCGGAGATCCTACATAGCACCCACGGAAGGCTGGGCCCAGTCTATCCCCGGCGAACTCCCCATTCCAAGTCACTGTCTGTTGTCCTTCTGTTCGAGGCCCTTTGGTAAGAGCCGGGGACCAATAGCTGGAGGGAGAGGCGGCTCTGGTGGGCCAGCCTCAGAGGCCAGCGGGGGGTCCAGGGAGGAGGGGACAGACCATGAACCAGGCAACTCTGATGCAGTCAGTGAGGCCCAAAAACAGTGTCCTGGGGCAGGGGGGCTGGGTCCTCATTCTTGGCCTGGATGCTCCCCGACAGACCACTTCACCTCACCCGTCCGCAGAGTCACTATGTCCTCATAGGTGGCTGTCTGGTCAATGTCCAGGCCCTGCAGACATGAAACAGAGTTCAGCCCCAGGCCACTCCCTGACTACACCAATGCATGTGGGGCCACTGACTGCTCAGTTCAGAGCTGCTGGGTCATCCTGTTCTTACCTCATAGGTGTGGTCTTCCTCCATGCCAGCTTTGCTGTCATCCTAGGGATGGAAGGGGTGGATGGGGATAAGAGTGTGAGCCCCCCCCACCGGCCCCAACCCCTGGGGGAGTGGATGGGAGCGAGAGGATAAGTGAATGAATGAAGGAGTGTGTGCATGAACAGCTGAGCCAATGGGTAAGCTCTGGGGTCGGGCTAGGCCAAGCCAGAAACTCCAGGGGCTGGGGAGATGGAGACCTTGCCCATCTGGACCGCCCTGTGTCTACCTCCCCAGTGCCTGTGGTCACCTTGTCCAGCAGCAGGAAGATGGGCACAATGATGAAAAGGATGATGAGGAGAGTCTGGATCATGATGATGCCATCTTTCAGTGTATTCCGCCGCTTCAACTGTGCCAAGGTGCTGAATCCTGAGGGAGGGCCATGATGTTGGGGTGAGGGCTTTATTGGAGCCCCCCACCCCATCCAGTGAACTTGCAGTGGTGGCTCTCTGCAACCCATCAGGACCTGCTTTCCAGCAGCTGTCCTGGGTGCTCCGGGGCCAAAGCTACCTCCATTCATGGCTGTTCAGCCTCAGTGGCAGGCTGGCTAGAGGTGGGTATGGATGGTTACGTGAACACCCCGTCCACCTGGCACACACCCATGACTCGAAGCTCCGTGCCGCAGCCCTGGAAGACACTGGGGACCTCCCCAGGGCACTCCTGCTGGCAGATGTAGATGCCGTTGTCCTCGAACTGGATGCCTTGAATGGTGAGGGTGTGGGTGGAGTCATTGTGGGTCTGCAGGATGTGGCCCTGTTCTTCGGATACCTTCTGGAGCTCCCCGTCTGTCTCCTGTTTCCGGAACCAGGTCACGGTGACAGAGGCACTGGGGCTGCCTGTGTGGCACTGCATTTTCACCACAGAGCCCCTTTTCCTGGCCACGAAACGTGGGTGCTGCCAGATCCGGGAACAAGCACTTCCTGTGGGCAGCAAGGCCATGCTCAAAATCCATACTGGCATTTTCCTGAGCACCAGCCTCTCCTGCAGACTCCAGCCCTGGGAAGCCAGTGACTCTGGCTCAGTCTGCCTTCCCCGTCCTTGCTCCTGAGGGTGTGGCACAGTCAGGAGGCAGAGGTGTGTGCGGGAGGGAAGCTGAGCCATGTGAGGAGCCACTCAGCGAGCCACTGGATCCCCCTCTTCCCAACGGCCCCTCTGCCCATTTGAGTGTCCTTTATGGGGGCACTGGAACCTTCTGCTTTTTCTCCTCGCCTCTTATCACCCCAGGCCTGGAGGCCCACAGGACAGCCTGCAGCCTGATCCAGTGCTTCCAGCCACTCCTCTCGTGATTGCCCTGCATCTGCCTGGAATCTTCCAGGGCTCCTCATAGCTCCAGGGGATAAAGACTGAATCCGTAGCCTGCCAGTTGAGACCCTCCTCCATCAGCCCGCTCTACCCACCTGAGCAGTCCTGTGGTACCTCGTTCTTGGACTCTCAGCTTGGGAAGCTTTCTACCTGCTTCGAGGAGGCTCCTCTTGCCTTGGACTCAGTCACTGGCTTCTGGGGAAGCCCTGAGCCCTGCCCTGAGGGGCTCACCCCCAAGCTGAGGCTGACTCCCCTATAGACAGACCCAGGCCTGAGGCCTCCGTAGAATCCCCTGGGACTCCCAGCTCTGACCTCAGGTTAGCCTAGCACCCCAGTGGCAGGGCTGGAGCACACTGGTCTGGCGAAGATGACAGCTGGCTGGGTGGAGACTTAGAGGAAGACCTTAAGGAAGCCTGAGGATGGGAGTCATGGATGGGAGACCCAGCAAGAGTGGGGAAAGGAGCAATGACGAGCACTGAACACAAAGTTGCCCCCAGAAGCGGTGGGTGAGGTGACTGACCTTTGGGACTCTGGTACATGTCTTCACCACCGAGTGGTGACACCGGCTCACCTGGAGGGGAGGAGGAAGTGGGTGGGACCAGGTCAGGCTTCTCCACCCTCAATTGGCTGCCCCACCCCTACGTTCTCTGCGTTCCCAAACAACTTCCTCCTTTCAGGACGTAGCTTCAAGATCCCTCAGCCCTCGCTGCCATTGCACTGGGGAGACAGGAGCATGGCAGAGGTACCAGGAACCCCATCTCCAGCTCCCCCTCTGTCTTTGAGCCTCAGGATGGCACTGAGGAGGTGTTGAAATAAGACAGGAAGGAAGTCGCAGCTGCGAGGGCTCTCCCTTCTTCCAGACAAGAAGGGAACCATTTCTGCAACACGCATCTCCTATGGTCTGGTTGGGGCAGCCTGTCCCCTGCATCCCCCTATGTAGTGTCTTCACGGACTTGGCATGAGCCACCCTCAGTCCCTCTCTTCCTTCAAGACCCAGCCCTTCCACCACCACAGCTGCCACCTGTTTGCCCCTCGTGCTCAGCTCAGTCCAACACCCTCCGGGCGGAAGAGGGGCTGTGGTTGCAGAGCCTGAGCCCATTGCCAAGGCTAAGACGCACAGACCTGGGCTCTGGAGTCAGGCGGAGGGAGACGGACAGTGGAGGGTGAGCTGCAGAGAGAGCAGGAGGCCTAGCCGAGCACAGGGAGCGAAGCTGGCGGGCCTCACGGGAGCCCTACCTGACAGCAGCAGCACCAACAGCATCATCCAGTTGCTGGACGCAGGACACAGCACCAGCCCAGCCATGGTCACCATTCTGCCCCTGAGCCTGTGACCACGTCCGAGATTCTTGAGGGAAATGTGTAACTGCTGGGCTGCTGCCTGTCCCCTCCCTGCCTCTTCCCCGTCAGGCCCCTTCCTGCCATGCAAATTGGGACCCAAGGGAGGCACCAGCTCTCTGGGGACCCTGGGGGAGGGCTGTTCTTGTCAGCTGGGCCACTAAGGCTTGAGGGTGGCCTATCTTGGGCAGGACAGCTGGGGGCCCTTGGTAGAAGCCCTGGACAGGGGGCTCAGTGTTTATTTCCTCCCCGTGTCTCCACCCCACCGGTGCTCATCCCTGGGTCTGCTGGTCTACCCTCTAGAGCCCTGCCTGTGTTCATTCCCAGGCACTTAGCTAGACATGAATGAATGAATTTGAGTTTTAGTCCCTCTGTGTTAGACCACCGTCACCCTTTGGGTGGGGACAGAACGAGGGCAGGGGTCAACAGTGAAACCAGGCCAGGCACCTGACAGGGTCAGGAGCAGAGCCTCTTGTCTGGTGTGCAGGTGGCCATACTGGAAAACCTGTGGAGGAAGGGAGTCTTTGAAGTTCTCAAGCAAAAGCAGGCCAAGGTGGCAGCTACTTAGAAGAAGGCATGGTCTAGGCCCTGTGGAGGGGGCCTCTTCCTCATGCTGTGAGTGAGTTTGCTGTGGGCTGCCAAAGGGGGCGAACCTGGGTAGAGATGGATTAGAGAAGGTCTACCACTTAACAATAAGGGGCTTCTCCTGGAAGCTTTCTGGGACTCTGAGGTCACTGAAGAGTTGTCCACCGCTCTAGAGGGTCTTGGGCAGGGGCCAGGGGGTGAGTGTGGAGGAGCCCTCAGGAGGTGATAGCTCTGGCCATAGCCTACAAGTCAGCAGAGCTGAGGATAGAATCACAGCATTCGGGGTTCATGTGAGCCTACTTTGTGTCCCCTTGGGGGTTGCCCTTGTGCAGGGTACCACCTGCAGAGCTGCCCACAGCAGGCTCGCAAACCTCAGCCCTCTGGGAGTTTTATGTCTCCTGGCAACTTCTTTCTCTCTTGTCCCCTCATTTTTTCTCATCTCCTGATCCCCAGGAGAGGAAGACAGCTGCTAAATCTTCAGGGTCCACATCTCAGTCCCCATGAACCTCCCTTCTCAGCCTGTGAGGCTGACGGGTCTGCTCGGGCTTAGGGAGGCACAGGAGCTCCTCCCACAGCAGGGTTGGAAGGCAGAGGGTCTAGGTACCACCCACCTCCCTCCTAGGCCTACTCTTCACATCACAGGGTGAGTGAGGCCTCTCTGAACCCTGCAGATCAGGACCTGAGCCGTGAACGTTAGGGACACAAAGGTTATGTGTTCATCTAAAGGACAGCTTGTTCTGGGAAGTCCCAGATGTTCTTGATTATTTCCAGATGTTCCAAATGAAAAAAAAATTTTTTTTCTCTGAAAAGGTGTCAGATGTTCAGCTCACAGAACAAACAACCCAGGAGTAAGAACATCACTTGAGGTCAACATAGGGACTACAGGCCCCACCAAGTGCTGGTGGCAGTGGCTGGAGAGAGACCAGCCTAGGCTGTAGATCAAAATCCGGGGTTCTCTCCCTTTAGCAAAGTTTACCCGCACTGAGCCCCTGGTGATGCAGATCTCGGCTTTGAGGTGAGGGTCCCTCAGTGACGAAAGGACATCAGGAAAGGCTTGGGCCACACACATGTGCAACGGTGCTACCCTGGCAACGTGCTGGTGGCTTGCTGGGAGGCTGGTCCTGGGGCCTGGGGTGACTGTGGGGGGCGCAGAGACATAGGTGTCCTCCAAACTGACCTGCGTCATCAGCCCGTGGGTGGGATGCAGATGAGCCCTTTGGGCTTCATTCCCATTCATGCCGTTCAGAGGCTCGTTCTCAGGAGGAGTCGGCAGCAGGGTGGGGCTTGCGGCCACCTGCAGAGTTATTTGTCACAGCTGGGGCTGTACTGTTCCCTTCCTGGTGACAACAGCACCAAGTCCTGTCTTGGACTCGTGATGCCCTTTCCTTCCTGAGCAGGCAGCCTAGTGAGCCTGCCCCCGCCTCCGTCCTGGCTCCCCCGAGCTCCACACACTGCCATCTGGCATTCCCTCCTTTCCAGGAAGGCAGAGTCAAGACAAGAGATGGGAGGATGGGAAAAGGAACGAGGGACTCAGGTTGGGCAAGGGACCTCAGTCACCCAGGAAGAATAAGGGCGGGAAGAGTCTCAGGGAAGGAAGAACTCCAACTCCCCGCACCCCACCCCAACATACTCTCCACCCCTGCCTGGTGGCCTACCAAGTTCAAATCCTAACCCTAGTGAACCAGCTAAAACCCCCCAAGTCACAGTGGTTCTCAAAGGGTCTCTTCTCTGGGACCATTTGGAGACAATTATGATGTTCATAGCTGGTGCCCCTGAATTCATTGGCCTGGGAGCACTGAAAGCCCCCTGATAGGAAAGACAGTTACTCACAAGGAAAAGTATCCCCCCACCCCATGTACCAACATACCACATACCACATACCAAGGTAGGCAGCACCCATGCTGAACCCCTCAGAAGCCAAATTCCCTCACCTGTGTAGAATACCAATAATTCCGTGCTCTTCATGGGTAGCCATGTGCACGAAGGGCACTCGGCCAGGTGAGAGCACCGTGCACCCCCAGGAGGGGAAGCGGCTCACGCAGTGGGAGCCCCGGAAACTGTGAGACTCCAGCCTATGCTGTTGATGTCCCCCCAACCCCGCCAGTATTTTGCCTTTTTTCTCCTGCCAGTCAAGGGTCAGGAGAAGAATGGGCTTTGGCATCCTGCAGTCTCCCTGTCCTCAGAGCCAGAAAGGCCCCACATGAGGTCTGGAGACGCCGGAAGTGAGAATGCGCCTCATCTCCAGAGAGGGGAGCAGTACCCTGGGGGGCTCAGAGACCCCTGTAGGGATGCTAAACAGCAAGGAGAACTGGAAGGCTGGCAGGGGCACAGGGACAACTGCGGGACATCCTGGGATAACCTGTGGGCCAGGACAGATGCTCGCCCTTTATTCACCATGCCACATCGCCTCAGGACCCAGGAAAAGCGGGTATAGAAACCCCGAAAAGGTGCAGGCGTTTACTAGCTCGGAGGAACTCAGTCCAGGAATCAGAAGTCATTATAGAAAATTATAATTACTTATCCAATTACATGTCACCCACTGGACTTGTGGGGTGAGTTTGCTAGGTAAGAATACGCTCTGCTGCACACAGGTCCATGTGACTCTGGCCTCTTTGGGACCACAGGTCAGGGACAATCCTGGGGGGACAGCACTCTTCCAAGGAGACAGAGGGCTGTGAGCCCAACAGTCTGCTTGATGTCTCTGAGGAAGCAGAGAGCTGAAGGGGGCTTGTGGAGGGCAGGGGAGCCCAGGGTCACCACATGCATGTCTTGGGAGCCACCCATTTGGAGGGATAGGAGGATAGGACTGGGCTCCCACATCCTGCCCCAGAGACTCCCTCATTATTCCCTCTTTGGGCAGCACTGCTTATGGGCTCCTTTTTCTTTCTGCTGCCCTCAGCTCTTGCCCACATCCACTTGTGGAGGTGCAGAAAGGAGAAGCCCACACATCTGAGGCACCAGGGGAGGGTTTATTGTACAAAGAGAACTGTACAAAGAAGCACATTGTCCAGCCTAGAATTTCAGGCTGGCTCCCACCCAGACAAGGTAGGAATCGGTGTCAGCCTGCAGGGAAGAGGGCCACAGGCGGGGAGAAGCTAGGCCCTGCCCATCCGCTCTTCCTCTGCGATGGACATGGTACATCCAATCCAACAGATTCCCAAGGCTCTGGGGTCCATGCCAGAGGGGCAGGGTGCTGGGAAGGGGCGGGCTCATCCCCCGTGGCAGAAATGGAAGAGATGGAAGGAGTTGAGGCATCCTTCCATAGCCAGGGAGCAGGAAGCAGGGCTGAGGCCATAGGTACGATGACAAGAAACAGGACTAGGAAGAGAGAAGCTTGTGGGGAGGGAGGGAGAGGGAGACCCAGGCAGGACCTGGAGGGGCAAGAGAATAGGGCGCACAAGAAGGAAGGCTCTGGCCCATGGGCATGTGTGCATGTGAACACGTTTGTACACATGCACATACATATCTTGTTTTGAGCGTTTTGCTGCTTCCTGAGTTTTAATCAAACTGTTCGTGAGAAACAAGAAGAAAAAGAAGAGGAACTTAGATCAACAGGGGACTCAAAGCACAAACCTTACCACACATGTCACAATCACCCACACCTTCGGGGCACAGGTCTGCTCTCTCAGATACAGGTACAATCATATGAAGAGGCCAGCACAACACACACACACACACACACACATACACCAGTCGCACTCACACCAACTGCAGACGCGCCAGGGCACACTGGCACACATAGACACGAAGATACCCAGACATACATGCTTCTACAGACACCGCTCTATGATGGTTCATACACACAGCATGAGCTAACCACTCAGGCCTACAAGCAGACACACAGGCACACACACACAGAGGACAGAACCCAGAGGCCCCTGAGGAGGACTTTCACACCCTCCCAGTTTGGCCTCTGTTCTCCAGGAGCTAGCAAAGACTGATGCCACCATGTCCAGATCAGCAGTTCCAGGCAAGAGGAAGTTGGAAGGTTGAGCCCAAACCAGGCGAACCTGCTCTGCTGCATGCCCCCGTGTCAACACCTGTCACACGAGCTCCATTATAACATTCTTAGGGTCACTAAAAAGACGTGAGAAGGATGCATAGGCATAAAGAGATAGGCATGGAAGAAGATGAGAAGGAAGAGACTGCTGAGGCTGGATGGGGCTACAAGGAGCCCTGGAGGCCTAATGACGGCCAGAGGAGAGAAGAAAGGGAAGGGACAGGCTCTTCCTATCCAGCATCAGGATCCCTGACCTAACCAGGCTAAGTGCAGCCATACAGTTGGCAGGACCCAGCCTGTATTTCACATCCATGCTTCACAGAAAAGGGAATTTCCAAGTGCAATCCTTCCTTCTGCTCCTCTGCTAGAGGTCGGTCAGGGGCCTAGACATGGCCCAGGGAAAGGTTTCAGGAGTCAATGCCAGCCCAAGATCCAGTGGCCAATCAAGTTGTGGAGCAATTTCTGGATCAGTACCATTTCCCTTCTCCGGGGAATTCCTGAGCTGGTAGGCGGAAGCCGCACCTCAGAGTGAGAGGGGTGGGGGGCTGGCTGAGTCCTGGGGTCAGGTGTCTGCACTCGTTGAGGTGAAGATGTCTGGCCTGGAGCTGGGGGCCTCGGGCCACTTCCTGGGGAGAGGCCAGGAGCCCTTAAGACTGTGGTGACAGGAGGGGAGCCAATCCCTCCACTATCGGCTGGCTCATCCCCGCCTAGCGGGCAGAGATCCTCGTGTTCTAACCTCCCTCAGGCCAAGAGGAGGGGCAGCAGGGCCCATGAGGAGGTCAGAGCAACTCGAAGCTGAAATCATGGAGGCAAGGGCTTCAGCCCAGCTTGGGTCCCTGAGTGCCATTCCCATTTCTCAGGGTCTGGGTGTCAGATCCAGCATGGCCAAATCCTGTCCCCTACAAGGGAGCCGGATGTAGTCCCAGACTCCAAGCCCTGCTCCCTCCATCCGTGCACAGGCCCTTGGGGGAGCTTCGGATCTGTGCCAAGGCTCAGTTGGCCACCATATTGACTGCCTGCTAGACAAGAGACTCTTTGACCCCTGGGCGCACTGTCTGCCCTGGTGGTGGGGAGGGAGGCAGGGTAGTGTCTGAGGGGCTGATGGGCACGAGCCCCATGGCAGGTCCAGTGTCCCCCGTGGAGCCCCCCTCCTGCCCCTGGCTCTGTGCACTGCTCTTCCCATTCTCCGGGCCGTACATCTGGTTCATGGCACTGGCAATCAGCCCCTCCTTCTCAGGGGCCTCCTCGCCCCCATTGCCGTCCTGGCTGTGGCGGTACATGTAGGACGCCTGCTTCACGGAGCGCTGCAGCAGGTGCCGGCGGTAGGCTCTCTGGATCTTGATGGCGCACACCTCCTCATGTTTCCTCTTCAGGGTGGTGGTGATGGGCTCGTAGGAGACCTTAGAGGGATTAGCAGCCATGAACTTCTCCTCCATGGTCTGCTTGAGGGCATCCATCTCCCCAGAGTCACCCAGCACCTCTTTAGTCAGGGCAAAGAGGATGTCCAGACAGTGGATCTTGTCCCCTGGCACCATGGGCAGGTCCAGAGTGATGAGCTTGATTTTGTTAGGCTTGGCGATTTTCAGTGGTTCCTGCAGGGTGTCCACGAAGTCAGAGAGGCGGCTGTAGTCAATGAACTGCGTAGCATCAGGGTCAAATTTCTCCCACGTTTCATAGAACATCTCAAAGTCATCCTCACCAAGGGGCTCACTGCTCTCCTCGGTTGCCACATTGAAGTTCTCTAGGATAATGGCGATGTACATGTTGACCACGATGAGAAAGGAGATGATGATGTAGCTGCAGAAGAAGCAGATACCGATGGATGGGTTGCCGCAGTCGCCCTTGACACTGGTGCCAGGGTTCTCTAGTGTGGGGTCGCAATCTGGGGGCCCGCTGTTGAGGATGGGGTTCAGAAGCCCATCCCAGCCAGCTGATGTGGTGATTTCAAAGAGGCAGATGATGCTGTTGCCGAATGTCTCAAAGTTGAACATGTCATCAATACCGGCTTCCTTCTTAACGTAGGCGAAGTTGGACATGCCGAAGATGGAGTAGATAAACATGACCAGGAAGAGGAGGAGGCCGATGTTGAAGAGGGCAGGCAGTGACATCATGAGGGCGAAGAGCAGCGTCCGGATGCCCTTGGCCCCGCGGATCAGCCGCAGCACACGCCCAATCCGTGCCAAGCGGATCACACGGAACAGCGTGGGCGACACGAAGTATTTCTGGATCAAGTCGGAGAGTGCAAGACCTGCAGGGAGGAGCAGGAGCTGGGTCAGAGAGCGGCTGGTGTGCTCTGCCCCACAGAGGAGCAGAGGGGGCTGAACCCTCTGAGCAGAGCCCAGATGGCCTGGGCAGGCAGGCCGGGCTCTCTGAGGGGGCCTTCTGTGTCCCAGTGGAGCTGGAGCTGGGATGTGGCAAAGCTGATGGAGTGAGATGGGTAGGCCAGCTGAGTGACTCTGGGTAGGTCTCTTTTTGTGACTCAGTTTCCTCTGTGAAATGGGAGTGATGGCAATACCTGCCTCACAGTGCTGCTATAAACAGTGAGTAAGGTAATACCTGTAAAGTGCATAGCACGGTGCTGGGAAAATAGTAAATGCTCAGTAAAGGCTGGCTTAACTATTACACTGCTCTGTATGTCCATATACTTTTTTGGCATGTGCAGACCGTGAGTCTGTCTTATGTTTTCCATGGGGTACCCAAGTGTGCATCTCCTAGTCAGAACCATGTCTGTCTGTCTGTCTGTCTATCTGTCTTTTCTTTCTTTTTTGTTAAATTTTGAGACAAAATCTCACTGAGTCTCTCAGTTGATTCTTCCGAGAACTGGGATTACAGGCATGTGCCACCACACATGGCTAGGTCCATGTATTTCTCGAGGTGTGTTTGCGTGTGCACAGGTGACGGGCTGCCTAGGTGTCCCTTAGGAGTGACTGGCAATTACATGCGTGTGTGTGTGTGTGAGTGTGAGTGTGCCAGGCCCATGAGCAGGTGTGTGTGTATGCAGAAAGCCTTCCTGCGTGACCCAGGTAGGCACTGCCCTGCCAGCTCACCCACAATGGATAGGATGACAACCACGAAGTCGAAGATATTCCAGCCGACGGTGAAATAGTACTGGCGCAAGGCTAACATCTTGAGCACACACTCCCCCGTGAAGATGATGATGAAGATCATGTTGATGTTGTACAGAATGTCCACTTTGAGCTGGCTCTGGTCATCCGTCTCCACCATCATGGTGACCATGTTGAGGCAGATGAGGATCATGATGGTGATGTCGAATACCTGTTTCGTCACGACGTCATATATGAAGCCCTGGATCTTGTTCTGTAGTGGACATGGGGTGGAGGACAGGGTCAGGGACAGGCAGGAGGCACAGGATGATGGAGAGGACACAGACAGAGAGGTGTCAGGGGTGGTGATGAAATCAGCCACAGGAGGGGAGGCCTGGAACCGCATCCTGCTGTGGGGTCCATGGAAATCCCTCCTTCCCCGGGACCCTCCCTAGCTTCAAGTTCCCCTATCACCTCTCATCTTTCTCCCAAAGTCATGGCATATTGGAGAGAGTGTCTGGACAGCTTCTTCCTCCCCACTGATGGAGCCCTGTCTCCAGAGGCCACTGAGGGTTCCGGAGAGGAGGTGGGTGGACACTGGTAGGGTGCATAGGGGCAGATGAGGGCTAGCTAACCCAGTGACCTGAGTCTACTACAGTTGCTGGGGGTGCACACATGTGGTCATGACTCCCTGCGGGTGGACCCTGCCTGCTCGGTGGGCAGAGTGCAGGATGAATTTCACCCTCATCAACCCCTCGGGCAGCAACACGGTGCAGGCCACAGGAGGAGGGGCCACAGTACCTGGGGCCGTGGAATTGGTTTCTGGGGTTTCTTGGAGCCAAGCTTCTTCATGGCATTGTAGTATTTCTTCTGTTCCTCTGTCATGAAGATGTCTTTTCCTCCAAAGTACAGTGGGATAGGGCTCATAAGTTTGGAGTGGGTCCCTTCTCTGCCTCTCGGGCTCCCCTACCTCAGGTGCCACCCTCTAAGCAGCCCCCACCCCTGCAGAAATGCCTGTAGGAAGGAGGAGGACCCTTGGGAGGGGCCAAAGATGGAGGGATGGGGAGGGAGGGGAGGGAACTCAGAGGGGTTAAGGGTCCACAGAAGAACAGTATAGGGGTGACAGAAGGAAAGGACCAATGCTGCCTAGGAGCCTGTGTTGGGCCAATTTCCAGCAGTATCTCACTGAGTCCTTAGAATAACCAAGCGAGCTAGGTTGTAGCAATGTCATTTTATAGATCAGGAAAATGATGTCATTGTACAAGGTCCCCTGGTGGGATCTGGAACCAGGCTGGCTGTCAGGCATGCTGCCAGCGACCAGCACAGGGCTGTCAGGGCAGCTGGTGACCACAGGAAGGAATGGCAGATGGGGGAGGGGAAGCAGGAGACCAGGCGGTGGGGGTGGGGCCGGGGAAGGCAGGCCAGATACTCATCTTCTTCTTCTGCTGGTTGAAGTTGTCGATGATGACACCAATGAAGAGGTTGAGTGTGAAGAAGGACCCAAAGATGATGAAGATGACGAAGTAGAGGTACATGTAGAGGTTCACCTCGTACTGTGGCTGCTCCTCCTGCTGTAGGGGCCGCAGGACGGGACAGGGTGAGGTGCATACACAAGATTCTCCCTGCTCCCCAAAGTACTGTGAGCAGGGCCCACCCACCCCCAGGCTGCCAGTGCTCCCAAGGAGATGGTGTAGCGCGGTCAGGATGGCAGCACGTGTGACATGGCACTCCCCCCGGCTCACCCACCAGCCACATGTCAGCGACCTGACTCACCTCCCGGGAGTCCACGGCTGCGTACATGATATCCATCCAACCCTTGAAGGTGGCCTAGGAGAGGTGGTTGAAACTCACCCACGAATTTCCCTTCCCTCCCCAGCAAGGCCTTCCCTGGGGGCCCCATTCCAGAGCCCCACTGAGCAAGTGTCAAGTAGACGAGAGAGATCTGGACACTACCTCAGGGTCCCACAGCATTGGAGGCAAGATGGCACCCTAACGAGGAGCATCAGTGGTTTTTCATACAATGATAGACTAGAAGGCAACTCTGTCCCAGCTCTGCGCAGGGGCAGTGGGTGACACTTACCACCTGGAGGAGGGAGAGGTAGCCTAGGCCCACGTTGTCATAGTTGACCTTGACGTTGAGCCAGCGGACCTGGCCCGTGTGCATGAGGCTCTCACACTCGGACTTGTTGTTGACCTCAGAGATTTCGAACCTCTCCGAGGTGGTGGTGTTGATGCAGTAGTAGAACTTCCCAGCAAACAAGTTGACGCCCATGATACTGAAGATGAGCCAGAAGATGAGGCAGACGAGCAGCACGTTCATGATGGAGGGGATGGCTCCCAGGAGGGCATTCACCACCACCTGGGGGCCAGCGGTTGGTCACTGCTACGGTCCTCAGATGCACACCAACCTGAGGACCTCAGGAAGGGGCTCTCGGAGGGCAGTCATTCTGAGCAAGGCCTGGTGGGGAGAAGCTGTCTGCTGGGGTAGATGTTGGGTTGGGGGTGGGGATGGCAAGGGTTAGGGATGGGGAACTGCTGGCCTGGTGGTTGAGCAGGGCTCTCTGCTTGGCTGGAGCCATCAGGCCAGAATGGGGGCACCGGGCTTCTCTGGAAGCAGCACCGTCACGGGCCACCAGGCTGGAGACAAACACTCTTTCCTCGGCCCCCGTAGGAAATTCACCCCATGTGACCCAGTCCTTGCTCAGTGGCTCACATAATTAGTGACACACGCACAGAAAAGGCATAGGAAAGAGGCCACCGGGGCCCTTGAAACATGATTCCAGGGCCAGACCCCAGGTGCCCACTAGCCCTGGTCACGCAGGTCCACCAAACTGTGTCAGCCTGGGATGAGTCTGAGAATTGTCCCCTTTTGAGGACCTGTTCCTTGACCTGCAGACAGTGGATGGCAGAAGACCATGGTGTCCAAGGGAGCTCTGTTTCTCCTTGGGCTACTGCCTTGCTGTGTGACCATGGGCAGGTTATTTTCCCTGAGTGGGATGGGGTTCCCAACCCAGAGGGTGAACAGACTTAGCCCTGCAATGGCCTCTTGCTCCAGCAGGAGGGAGCCGCAGGGGTGAGCCTGCCTCCGGCCTGCGAGCCAGTCCATTCACAAGATCCCCGTGCAGTGAGTCTTGTTCCTTTCCTTCACTGGGGAAGTCCCTTAGTCACGCTCAGACCGTGTTTACCTGTTACTTCCCCTCTCAAGGGCCTGAGGGGATCTTCTCCAAACTGCCCTCAAGTTCAAGGGAATGTCTCCACCCAGGGTCAAGGGGGCCAGGCTCAGAAGGGGGGCACACACACCTTCACACTTGCTCAGATTTCAGGCCCACCCCCAGGGGTGCAGTCTGAGGTAGGGAGACAGGGACACCTATAAATCCATGGGCTGATCGCCTTCATACTCTTCTCCCTGCTGCAAGCCCTTCTGGGCACTGCAGCAGCCTCTGCTGCCCCCAGTGGCATTAAGTGTGAGGCAGGCCAGGGCTGGGCCGCAGATCTAAAGCACGTCAAGCCCTAGCGATCGCTAGAATACAGACGTGGACCTCTCCACCCTGCACTGTGTGACTGCCCCCCTTTCTGTAGCCCTCTTCAGGGGCCCTCTTAATACCCACCCTCATGCCCTCGAATCGAGACAGTGCCCTCAAGGGTCGCAGGGCCCGTAGCGTTCTCAGGGATTTGATGGGTCCCAGCTCCGAGTAGCCCAGCCAGTTTGCTACCAAGCTGATGATGGAGACCTGCAAAAGGGATGGGTGTGGTCAGTGAGTGCAGGACCCTTAGACTCCCTCAAGCCAGGGCCACAGCCCCCAGAATGAGACCTGTCCTTGAGGGGGCATCTTCCTCCGCTCACAGCTCCCTGCACCCCTTCTCTAGTGGGTACCCTGTCTGGTGGGAAGACCAGCCCTGGGTCCTACCACAGAATCTCTGGAGTCTGCCTACCACCTCAGTGATGTCAATAAGGTAACTGGTAACTGGGGTAACCGGGGATGACAATAAGTGAGAGAGACAAGCCCAGCTCCTTCATGAGCCTGTACACCCATCAAAGAGGATATGACAATCCTCCCCAAATACTGGCAGGGATCATACGGCCCCCTGGCCTGCCTGACCCTTATGAGAAATGTGGTCTTTTATTCCTCCTCTTTGGGAGCCGTGTCTCAGAAGCAGGAAGGTGGTCCTAGCAGGGACCGACACTGATCTAGGGGTCTGACTCTCTGTGGCCATGGGCAAGCCCCGCCTCCCAAGGCCCGAGCTCCTGAAGTCCACAGTCACAACAGCCTCAGGGTCTGACTGAGGGGGACGGGCTGGCAAACTCACGTCCACAATGAGGAAGTCCAGCCAGCACCAGGCATTGGTGAAGTACACCTTGAAGCCGTATGCCACCCATTTGAGCAGCATCTCTATAATGAAAATGTAGGTGAAGACCTTGTCGGCGTATTCTAGGATGGTGCGGATGACTCGCCGCTGCTCGATGTAGATGTCTTCAAAGGCCTGCGGGACACCAGCATGACACAGGGTGGCCAGGGGGCCAGAGGCTGGGGCAGCAGCCGTGTCCCACATCCTGCCCCATGGTGCTGGTTCCCAGGGGTCTGCCACGAACATCTCCCAGTCCTTCCCCACTATGGAGAGGAGCGAATTTCCCAAAGTGGGGGAGTCTCGGTCCTCAGTCATCTGCTGGGAGTTCCACAGCGATGCATCTTCAGACCTGCCTGACCTTAACCCAAAATTCCCAGGGCCCACCTACTTCCCCAGCAGCTGGAGGTTTACACAGAGCCCACAGAACATGGGGGACACGTCTATCACTTTAAGAAGCAAACGCATTCTCAAACACATCCTGGAGGCACAGGGGAGTCCTTCTCACAACTCTGAGCTTGGGACCAGCCAGGCCATGTCCATCCCTGGGAGGAGCCCCAGTGGGTACTCCTCGCAGCCTGGGACCTGGGTCTGTCCCTGCCTGTCCCCTGGGGTGCTGCTTACCAGGGCCCCACTGCTGAGCAGGATCATGAAGACAATGAAGGTCTCAAACCAGTTGTGCTCAACGATCTTGAAGCAGGCCCTGCGGAGAGTCCACCACATCTTCCCGCGGCCCTGAGAGATGTCCACGTAGAGGAAGGGGAAGCGCTTCACACAGGCTGGGGGGCAGGGGGGACACTGTCATGTGGCCACCCCACCACAGCCTCCACCTCCCTGCTCCCCAGACCCAAGGCCCCTTCTCCCACATCCAGCTCCATCTGGTTCATGTGGGGGCCCCAGTCCATAGCCTGCTCCACCTTGGTGTCAGCCCTGCCAGGGGAGGACGGAAGAAAGGCGCTCTGCAGGACGAGGCCCAGGCCGGCCGTCCCCGTCCCCACCTTGCCCGGGCAGGTCGCTGAGGTCAGTTCAGTGCAGCCTTGTTTCTCCGGGGCTGCCTTCCGAGGCCTAAGGCTCAGGAGTTGGGTCACACCCGGGTGAGGCAGGGAGGGCAGCACCAGGGAGGAAGGCCACCTGTTTTCACACAGCCTCCTCCAGCCCTGGCCCAGCCTCTGACAGGGACACTGCAGTGGGGGGACCGCCCAGGCCGAGTAAGGGTGCTGCCCCCAGGTATACCCTTACCTTCGGTGAAGCACTCCTCAGGCTGCTCCCCCTCGGGGTTCTCCTCAGCCTGCTCCTCGGGGTCCTCCTCGGGGGGCTTGTAATCAGCAGTACTACAGACGGAGGAGTTCCCATCGTAGAGGGGCTGCAGCGGCTTCTGCAGGGGCCACAGGGGCATGTGACCCGTGGGCCCCCAAAGACCCTCTCATCCTCTTACCGGCTGGGGCAGGATGGGAGACCAGAGGGAAAGGAGAGAAGGGCCAGAGGAGGTACACGTACTCAGTCATCCACCCAGCTCTGGGTGACTGGCCCAGTGCTGTGCCTCCTGCAGAAGAGCCACAGGGACACAGGTGGCCTCTGTCCTTCCCTCATGGCCTGTGAGGCCTAGGAAGGGGCAGTGAGGGCGTGAGGAGACGGTGAGGGCCTGAGGTAAGGGAGAAGGCTGACCAAGAATCGGGGTGGGTGTGCCCAGATGGGGCTCAGCAGCCTGGGGGAGCTGGTAGTAGGGGACAAGGTAGGGAGCCAGCGGAGCAAAAAGGCCTGAAAGGACTTTCGAGGATACTGAGGTAAGAAAAGGGGTCATGATGGGGCCGGGTGCCACAGCCACACAAAACAGGCCTGCAGTGCCCCCAGAATCTTAGCCCTCCCAACCCTAGGATCTGTTTGGCTGAAGGATCCAAAAAGGATGGAAAATTTTCCCTCACGAAAGCACCAGTTGGGTGCCAAGGGAACTTGATCAGAGCAGGGGTGGGGCTGTTGCTCCGTCCTGGCCAGGCCTCCTCCCACCTCCTCCTGGCGCTGGCCGGGGTCAGCCTCTCAGACCTGGCCTTCGCTCTGCACTGAGACCCTGCGTGGCCGGGGGTGAGGCCCTGAGGAGGAAGGAGGAGTGGATGGTTTGGTGGTGGGTGTGGTGGGGGTTCCTCTGCAGCCCCAGCAGCGACCAGAAAACCAAGGAGAGATGATACTTGTTTCCAGGTGACAGAAAGGGAAACTGAGGTAGTGTTAGGTCAGCCACAATATCAACCAAGCTGCTTGCCTCACCTGTGTACCTCAACTCCCATAATTGCCCTATTTCCCTTTAAAAAGTTCCCAGTCCCATTCCTTTCCCAGAGTTTGGAGCTGGTATTGTTAGCTCCCCCCGCATCGAGTTCTTCATATCGAGGTCCAGGTCTGGTGCCACATTTCCTGGGGTATTTATAGCTCAGCAGGCACTCGGTCCCTGGTAAGTCATCATGCCACATATTTGGGGAGAATAAGAAGTCAAGAGCTTCCAGGGCAAGGTCGATTAGGCTCCAGTGCCCGGCAAGGCTCAGGGCTGGGGGTATGGGGCCAACAGAGCCCCAGGCCTCCCTCATGAGCTAGTCTTGCCCTGACAGGGCTAGAGAGTGGGTAAGGGGGTCTCAGTGTCAGTGCCCCTGGGAGGCCCAGGCAGGGTCCTAGCCTCAGCCCCGGCCTCTGGGGTAACTGCCACCTATGCTTTAGTCCCCTTCCCAGTCTTGCAAGAGAAGGGCAGAGGAGGGGCATCACGGCCCAGCAGCGAGGCCCGTGTGTGGCCTGGGTGAGTTCAGGCCTCCATCCTGAGACTGTGCCACAGTCTCTATTGTCTTTGTCCCCAGCTTCCATTAGCCCTATAGCTCCTCTCCTCAGAGCCTCTGGTCTGGATCTGATACCTTGGAAGATTGGTACCAGTTCCAGGTGGCGTCTAAGCAGAAACAGGTGATTGTGTCAAGGACTTGTCAGAGGCTTCAAACTCACAGGGGGATTTAAGAGAGGCCTCTTGAGTGCCAATACTAGACCTGATGTGACACGGGTAAACCATCCTTTCCAAGAGCGCCACCTGCTGGTAAGAGGGTCACGAAGGCGTTTTGACCTGGTTGACCATAATCTTAAGTCTTTCACAGAACTCTTCCCATGTGTTTCATGCACATGTCATGTGATGCTAACACCAGTGTCATGGGGTGGGTATCATCGCCCCCATTGTACACACAGAGAAACTGAGAGTCAAAGAGGATTTGTGACTTGCCCGAGGTCACACAAAAATTTGAAGCCAGGTTTGTCTGGCCCCCAGGCCCTCCAGCCAGACTCTGGAAAAACTCACCTTGCCATCTTCAGGTTCTGAAAATGTGTCGGTTTCCTCCTCTGTTGGCATCTCCAGGTCAGACTCCTCAGAGGCAATGGGCACCTGAATGGTCAGGTAGGGGTTGTTGATGAAATTGAGGTGGTCTAGCTCGATGGTGGAGGGCAGGCCGTCGGCCAGGCCCATATGGTTCAGAATGTGATTGTCCTTCTTCAGGTCCTTGTCCCCTTCCTCAGGGGGTGGCTCCTTCTTCTCATCCTCGGGGGCACTCTCCCCCACCTCTCCAGCCTCTCTGGTGCCCTCAGGCTCCCCAAGGCTGAGCATTATACTCTTGGGGCTCAGGATCTTGCCGTGCAGCAGCCCCAAGAGGAAGGCCTTAGCGAAGCTGATGCCCCATTTGATGCGCCCGATAGCGATCTGCAGGTTGTTCATCTCGCCATCCTCATCTGAGGCTGCCAGGCTGTCGGCACTGAAGGAGCTCAGCAGGAGGGCCAGAAACAGGTTCAGGACCTGGCAAACAAGGGCGGGGAGTCTCAGGGCAGCCTCCGGGCCTCAGAGGTGACCATCTTCAGCTAGCATGTGGGCATTTAAATAAAAGGACATCACCTCATAGGTACCTGAGCATGACTGCTCAAGGAGGAGGGCATTGTTATTACCATTCCACTTTGCAGATCCGGGAACTGGGGCTTGGGCTGACAGTAGAACTCAGCAGCCCGAGGCAGTGGCAAGCTCTGGGGAGGCACACTGGGTGACAAGGAATCTTTCGGTGGCTCTGTACTTTACCTCCACTGTCAGGGGGTGCAGAACAAAGAACAAGGCTCAAGTCTCCCAACCTCTAGAATTTATGGGACACCTTAATCTTTGAACCTTTCCCCCTCATCTGTTAAATGAGACTTCCAATAGACTCTGCTTAGCTCTGCTCCCTGCTGCTCTGGGAGGGACGCTGAAATAGCAGCTATTCATCTTCTTCTCTCCTTGGGGCTCCCTACCCCACTTACTCCTGGTTACCTCCCCTTATCCCTATGGAGAGGGACTATCAAGGTTACTGGTCACCCTCTCACTCATCCTCTCCCTACACTTCATTTTCCAATGGACAGACAGTTACCGAACTCCTGCCACTGTTGGTGAATCAGTGGCCTCAGGAGCCCACAACTTAGAGGAGAAGGATGTGTGATCAGACAAATACAATACTGTGAGTTCACATGACAGTACAAAACAGGATGCCCAGGCTTGGCTCTAAACCCTAGTTTACTAGCCGTGTGTCCTTAAGGCAAGTTGCTTCACTGCTCCATGCCTCAGTTTCCTCATCTGTTAAATGGGAATGCTATTGGCACGCCTCACACTGTTGTGACAATGAAAAGATTGATAGGAGGACAGCTGCTCAGAACAGGCTGGTCGGTATTAAGTGTGCAACAGAAAACTGGACATGGTACAGTGAAGAGCTTGATGAACTCCCATTTTAAAGATGAGGAAATCAAGCCCCAGAAAGGTAGAGTGATTTGCTCCAGAACAGACAACACAGTCAGAACTAGAACCCAGGCTTCTAGTCACTGGACATTTTTAGGGGGCACAATTTGCTTTACACCACAATGTGAATGGCACCCCCAGAGGCCCACAGTGTAGCAGTGCTTCCTTCCACCACCCATGGGTAGCTGGACACTGGGAGAAAGGCGAAGCTGGTTGGGAGAGGGTGCTGGCCCCGTCAGCCAGAGACACAGCCTGGTTCTCACTCTCAGGGTGGGGCAGGGCTACCTCTGGGAGTGGACACGAGTGATCAGGCACCTACATGTGTAAGGCTATGCCCTTGACCCTCCTTTCCATGTGCCTCACTCGCTGGCTTGACCAGTGTCCTTCAAGGTCTCTGTGCCATTGTCTTAACTCTCACATTAATTCAGTGTCTTTAAAATAATATATTAAAACCCTCTTCGGGAGAATCGCTGGGGGGGTCACACTCACACTGTGTCCTCTAGCTCCCTTTCTGCCTTGGCCCCACCCACATTTATCAGTCTTCCTTCTCCCTCTTTTGGGGGGGAGGCGTCCAGTTGCCAGAAACACATCTGAGATGGGAATTAGCTGCTCTCTGGGTCAGCAGGGTTTGCACACGGCTCCTGCCTGGGCCAGAAATAGCCTCCTCGGGCAAAGCAGGGGGGTGAAGGAGAAGAGGGAGATGGAGGTCATGTTCCCCTGGGGGCTGTGGAGGGCGGTTGCCTATGACCCAGTCACTCCCGCTTCTTTACCATAACCCAAAGGAAGTGACCAAGTACCATGGCTGCAGGGGGCACAGGTCCCCACACTACTTGGAAGGGTGCCCTGGTGCCCGCTGGCAGACACCTGCTTCTCTGAAGCCTGGGGAGGATGGGAGGAGACAGCACCCAAGGAGCTGACTGTGCTGCCTCCCTGGGCTGCTCCACTCCCTCTGGGCAAACTGAAAGAGCCACAGAGCTGGGCTGGAAAAAATGCCTCTGTGTGCGTGTGTGTATGCGTGTGTGCGTGTGTGCACCTGAGTTTGAGTGAGGGTAGTGATGGCAAACAGGCGGTGTGGCCACTCTGGCTCTGGAGCCAGATCATGTGGGCTCAAATCCTGCATTCATCACTAATTTACCTCCCCAAGTCTTTGCTTCCTCAGGTAGCAAACAGACAAACCAGCGAGCCCCCCTGGATGGGTGGTGAGGACCCAGTGAGCAAACACGCACTCGGGTGCTGGGGAGAAACTGAGTAAATACCCCGCACAGCCTGCGTCGTTGCTGGTGTTAAGGTGATCAGCGTTACGCCTGGTGCTCTCATTGGTGGTGTGGTTACTGGCGCCACAGACCCAGGCGCTAGCCCCGGGTCAGTTTCTCACCAGCCAGCCACATGGCGCTGGCAGCGCCTCCTTCAGGCTGTGGAAACAGCACTGCCTGCCTCTTGGGGTTTCTGGGAGGATTAGGGATGATACACCGAAAGCCCGGCACAGGGACAGGCACGCGGCAGAAGCCCAAAACTGACACGGGACTATTTTGCAATGGCTAATACCATTGCCTCCCTTTTCTACCCCGGCAAGGGTGTCTCATCAATTTTAGAAGCTACCAATTTTGTTACAACAATTTTTAACACAAAACCACTTTCGTGGAATATCTCGCCTCTCCTGGTCTCAGGTACCTAGTGCTTTGCTAAGCACTGAGACCTGCATCACATAAGCCTCATGACCTCTCAAAGTCAGCATCCCAGGAATCAGCGTCTCTGTTTTCCAGATGAGAAAACCAAGGCCCAAAAGGCTAAATTTCTTGCTCAGATCCTCCAAGCGAGCAAGTGGTGAAAACATTTTTGAGTATCCACTCACAAAGACAGAAACCCTTCTAGTTTCTTGCAAACTCATATCCCCAAACTTCTACTCAGGGCCTGGGACTCTGCCCCAAAGCTAAGCTTGAGCATCATCTCTCTCCACTCCCTCGGAAGCCACTGTCTCACGGACAGCGCACCTGGGCTCCCTTCTCTAGCTGTCCCATGGTTTCCTCCTTCAGCTGAGGTGACACCCCCAACCCCCACTGCCCCTGCCCCCGGCCAGAGCTCAGCGATATCTGAGAAGCGCTGACCCAGCAGCCTGAGGATTCCACATGCCTTTGCGGAACGTGGGGACTTTCATGTCTTCCACCCTCTGTTGCCCAGGCTAGTGTTGGCTACCATGGGGCAGCTGGGCCCGGCACTCCAGGACGCTGACAGCAGTGACTCCCCAACTCCCATCCCCCGAAAGGGGGGGAGTCACAGCTGGCATGGTTAGGAGAGACACATCCGTGGCCCAGCCAAAAAAATGCTAGCCAGGGGGACCCCGAGCCTGCCCCCACCTCACAGCTCCACCTCTCCTGTAGAGCCTCACGCACCACGCCCTGTGCCACAGAAAGGGGCTGAAGGGATGGAGCTCTGGATGTCATCTCTGGATCCTCCCAATGCTGGGACTTAATTCTTTTTCCAAAGCCTGGACTCACAAGCCCAGGATCAGAGGAGGTAAAGAGGGTAGGAGAAAACCAGGAGGCTAGAGGTGCCAGTCCCGCCCCACGCTGACTTTCTGTGCGCTAGTAAGGCCAGTCTCCCCAGCATGCTCATGAGGTGCTATTTGTTTTCATTTTTTATTTTTTGTTTTTCTGAGACGGAGTCTTGCTATATTGCCCAGGTGGGTCTTGAACTCAACAAGTCTCCTGTCTCAGCCTCCTGCGTGCTGCATTCTCAGGTGTGCTCCGTCACTCCTGGCTCATGAGGCACCCATTGTTTTTCTCCCGTGTGATCGTTAGAGACCCCTGCCTGACTATAGATAGTTGTGGGTTCAGGGTGACAGTTCCAGTGGGAGCTGGGATTGTAATGCAGGTCTGTCTTACTCATTATCATGTTACTTTCCTCAACATACTACCTAACCCTTGATTTCCTAGGCCAAGCTTGGAGCTTGTCTGCAATGCAGATCCCCAGTCTCTGGTCTAGAGCACCTGAATCAGATTATCTGGAAGTAGGACCAGGAATCTATGTTTTAAGAAATTCCAGGTGATTTCTCTTTTTTTTTTTTTTTTTGTCTTTTTGAGACAGGGTTTCACTATGCAATTCAGGCTGATCTTGAATTCACTTTGTAGCCCAGGGTGACCTCAAAGTGCTCCTCCTGCCTCAGCCTCCCAAGTGCTGAGATTACAGGTGTGTGTCACCACACCTGGCTTAATTCCAGGTGATTCTTAAGCAGTTTTATGTAAAAGGGGCGGCAGGTAGTGTGGGAAGCAGAAGCTAGTCAAATACCAGCATTTTCCTCTAGTTTCACCTACTAGGAACAAGACCCTCAAGCTCAGTCTGATGTGAAGAGGAGGGGGTGACTGGCCACACCTTGTACACTTTCGGGTGAAGATGGGGAAGCCGCCTGGCCAGTCTCACTCACCACCAGGTTACCGATGACCATGACCATGAGGAAGACAGTGAGGCACATGGCCTGGCCGGCCACCTCCATGCAGTCCCACATGGTCTCGATCCACTCCCCACACAGGATGCGGAAGACGATGAGGAAGGAGTGGAAGAAGTCGTGCATGTGCCAGCGGGGCAGGGTGCAGTCCGAGGCGATCTTGCACACGCACTCCTTGTAGCTCTTGCCAAACAGCTGCATGCCCACCACGGCGAAGATGAACACGATGATGGCCAGCACCAGCGTGAGGTTGCCCAGGGCCCCCACCGAGTTGCCGATGATCTTGATGAGCATGTTGAGTGTTGGCCATGACTTAGCCAGTTTGAAGACCCGGAGCTGGGGAGAGCAAGGATACGTAAGGCCCAGGGACTCCCTGAGTGAAAGCCTCAGGCAAAAGATCAATTTGGAGCAGCCTGAAGCCCCAGCTCGGAATGATCTGAAGCCTCAGTTGGCCTCTCAGGGGCTATTTATACCCTACCACCCCTGCTGTCAATGTATTTTAAAAAGTCCTCTGTAAAGGCTACAAACTAAAGCATTTACAAGTGAGATGGCAAGTTAGGATTGGCTCTAACACACTCCCCCATCACCCAGAAAAAGGGGGAAAGGTGAAACAAAAATTGCAGAACAGAGATAATTGTTGGAGTTGGGAGGTAGGTACTTGTACCCTTTGTCTATATATATATATATATATTTTAGATGCGTGAAAGTTCTCATTATAAAATTTTTAAGAATGGTGTACATAATCCTTATGGGGTAGAGGGAAGACTAACTCTAAAGTTCCACTTGGACACTGATGAGCTGCTGAGCCTTTGTAGTCAGGCCTGCGCACAGCCCTGAAGTCCCAGCTCTGCTGCTGCCCGTGGTCACCCAACGCCAGCTCGTGGGACTTGCGGCATGGTCCCTGATAGGGAGGGAGGACCTCCTTTCTCCTTGTTTACAGATAAGAAAGATTCAGAGAGACCAAGTGGCACACACAGGACAGAGAGGCTCATCGCTAGCCCTGGGGCTTCTTGGAGTTTTCCCCCCACACCTCCTCCTTAGCCCCTGGCCCTGTGGGTCTCTCATACCAGACGGAAGGAGCGGAGCACCGACAGCCCCTGCACGTTGGCCAGGCCCAGCTCCACCAGGCTGAGGGTGACGATGATACTGTCAAAGATGTTCCAGCCCTGCTGGAAATACTCGTAGGGGTCCAAGGCGATCAGCTTCAGCACCATCTCAGCTGTGAAGATGCCCGTGAAGACCTGCGGGTGTGTGTGGGGGGTCCTGTCACCAAGCCTCAGGGAGTACAGGACCTTGGGAGTCTCCTGCCCTCGTCCACCTTTTGGCAGAGGCTTTGGAAACTAGGGGGAAGTGGTTCGAGCCCTGAGAGCAGCAGGGAGTGGTACCCTTGGCCGATGCAGATGTATCTGAGTGACAGATGCAAGGTCTATGCCATAGGCAGAGGTGGGTACAACACAGAGACCCCTTCCCATCCACTTCTGGCCTTGTGACTGTGGGCAAGTCACTTAACTTCATGGGTGGGTCCGTGGCCCAGTCATAATATTCAACATTCATGGTGCATACCCTGGCCTACATTGTGACCTTATTGGTTTCCTCATCTCCACAGAGTTAGGAGGGATTATCATGCTTGTTTCATAGACAAGCAATGGAGGCTCACAGAGGCCAGCAGCCAGTTCTCAGTCCCATTCCGCAGTTCCCGGGCTGCTCAGTTCAGGCTGTTGCCTGTGTACCCCAAGCCTCTCTCCTGGGTCCAGTCCTAGAACCCAGCCAATCTGGGTGGGCTCAGGGCAGAGCAGGGGCCTAAATGGACAAAATTGGTGAGATAAAGGCCAGAGCTGCCTCGCTGATTCTAGGGGTCGCATGGCCTCTAAAGCTTCATGGGTGTGGCCCCATCCTGCCAGGCCCCAGCTGCCCTGGGGTCACAGTCTGCCTGGGCACATGCTGAGCCCCTCCCGGGAGCTGTCCCTGGCTGTAGCAGGTGCCCAGACTGCCGTGTAGTGTGTGTAGGGAGTGGGCAGGCGGTGGGCCCTGCCCATCACGCACACTCCAGCAGCTGTGCCCGGGTCCAGAGCACGCCCTTGGCCTTCTGGGCCAGCCTGGCCGTGGCTGCCTTGGGCATCTCCAGGAGATACATGTGCCTGTCTTGAGGGTTAGAGAGGGCAGAGCCTGATTTTTGTGCCACCCGTCCAGTCTTGGTCCTGCCCCAGCCCCATCTTACTCTCTCTGAGCTTGCCTCTCCCTTGGGGTTGGGGGAGCATCTCCCCCGTTTTCATCCTGAAAAACTGCAAAGGGCATTGGGAAGGGGTGGGGTGGGGCTGGAGCAGGCAGCGGCTTTTCCTTTGTCAGGCTCCACTGGGGCTGGCAACGAGGTGATAATGCTCCTAATGGGCAGGGATAAGCAAGTGGATCAGTGCATGTCAACAATAGCCGAGCAGCAAAGGGCTGGAACAGGGAGTGGCCTGGCCAGGCTGGAGAAATGGGGGAACGCTATTCCCTGGGGGCTCCCCAGTGAGCTAGGACCTCTTGGACATGGTTGCCTGCGGGTACATGCCTCCACTGTCAGATCCCTTGGTCCCTTCCAGGCCTGTGACAACCTACAAAGGTGGAAAAACCTATCACCCACCCTCCACCTGGTCTCCATGCGCCACTTCCCCACTGTCGTTTCTAGGGCTGGCTCGAATCTCAGCTCCCTAAAAGACCAGCACCTCAACACTCTCTCTGCCCCCCAATACCCTAAAACCCAAACTCCACATCTCACGGTTTTACCTCACGTACCTCCCTTGTACACCTCACACCCCTCTGAGGCTGGGGAAACCCCAGCTGTCCCCACATGCCCTCTGTAGTGCCCCCATGTTTGCATACAACCCAGAGAGCCCCCTTGGTCCTGCTGCCCCCTCTCACTCTGCCCCTGAATGGCCTCCCTCTCCTCTCGTCACCTCCCTACCAGATTGCCCACGGAGAGCACGTTGTCGAACTGCTCAGTCATGGGGTAATGCTCCATGGCCATGAAGAGGGTGTTCAGCACAATGCAGATGGTGATGCCCAGGTCCACGAAGGGGTCCATGACGATCAGGTAGATGATGTGTTTGAACTTCACCCACGGCGCACAGCAGTTCCATATGAGCACTGTGTGCGCACACTTGTACCACCATGGCGGGCACTTCTGGTGGGCCTCTTCCAGCTCTAGGAGCAGGGTTGGGATGGGCACCTGATGAGAATTTCTCTACCTGGCTCTTTGGTCCCTCCTTCCAAGCTCCACCTCTCAACATTGCAACCGCTAGTGAGGCCTATGTTGTGGCTTAGCCATAAAGTGTCCCCCAGAGCCTCACAAGGGTTTGATCCCCAATGCAGCAATGCTCAGGGGTGAAACCTAGAGAGGTGACTGGATCAGGAGAGCACAGACCCCATCAGTAGGTTAAGCCATTAAGTCATTGATGAGTTCATTAGCTGAATGGGTTGCTAGACGGGGGAGCTGCTGAAGGAAGCAGGTCACGGTGTGTGCGCACGCGCGCGAGCATGCACCCTTGAAGGGTGTAGCTGCTCCCTGGTCCCTGACTTCTGGCTTTCCTCTGGCTCTGCCGCCTGGCTGCCATCAGGTGAGGACCTTTGCTCTGCCATGATTCTGCCTCCTCTCAGGCACACAGCCATAGAACCAGCCAACATGGAGGGAAACTTCTGAAACCATGAGCCAAAGTAAATCTTGCCTCGTGGTGGCAAATGCCTCAGGAACTCAAGAGGCTGAGACAAGAGGATAGTGAGTTCAAGGCCACCCTAGGCTATACAATGAGTTCAAGGCTTGGACTGCACAGTGAGAACCTGTCTCTAAACACCAACCAGCCAAGCAAACAAACAAGCAAAAAAAACCCCAAACAACAACAGCAACACTTTCTTCTTTTAAATTGTTTGTGTCAGGTATTTTATCCCATTGAGGGAAAGCTAATACAGCTTACTCCAAATCTTGCCGCCTTCATTGTACTCTCCCTTATAAACTCTACACAACCTCACACCTGGAAATCCTGGTCCTCTGGGCTCTGAATCTCACAAGCCCACCTTCTCCAAGTCACTCTCAAAGTCTGTCTCTAAAACCAGCCCAGCTCCCACACGCCCCGCCCTAACCCTGCCCTGGTAGCCACACCCTCCTCCTCCCGAAGCCTTACCCAAACCCTGCCGAGATGCTCTCCTTCAAACCCCACCTACTTGGCACGCCACACAAAGCCCTGTGTGGTGAGCTCTGGCTCACTGGGACCTCTGCCAGCCTCCAAGGGCTGCAGTCCTGGAAGAGAGAAGCCCTGATTCTGGCTAGATTCCAGAGGCCTCAGGGAAAGGAGACAGCTCACGTTTGGGGTCGGGTCTCAGGCTCACAACTTCTCAGGAGCAGACGGAGACCCCCTGAAGACTGTCCCTCCCACTGCCAGTATCTCCAGGTCCTCCAGATTCTCCCCAGGCAGACCTTCCTCTCTTCCCAGAGTGGCTTTCTGGAAACACCCCTTGGACTTGTGACCCTAAAACCGTGGGGGCCTCAGTCAGGACCATGGGATGCCGCTGCTCCTCCGCCTGGCCTCTTTGGGAGTGGGTGGGAGTGGCCTAGCCTAGGCTTGGTCTCATTGACTTTATCACCAGAAAGTTATATGGTGAATACTAGTGCCACCCATTTTGTAGACAAAGAAAAGGGACCGGAATGAGTGGCAGCCACACGGAAACCGTGGGTATGACCCCGAACCTGCCCAAGAAGCAGAAAAACGCACCTTTCTCAGAGACTGCCAGTAATCCTAATCTGATCATGACCTCCCCTGCCTCCAGCCCCACCACTGTGATACTGATGTGCCCCAGTCGGAGGCCTGAAACTTCTCATGCAGATAGACCCCAGCAAGGGCAGGGGTGAGGGACCAGGGTTTCTTGGAACATTCTCTGGCAGGGTACATAGCTACCTGAATGCACCATGCAAGGTAGGGTAAGATGGTGCCCTGGAGGGGTTTGCAAAGTCCTGAAGGTCCCCCAAATCCTGGCTTTCAACTCAAGGCAAGTTCATCTAGGGAAGGGCCAGATCACTTCTCCAGGTCAGAGTTCACCCATCCATACACCCACCTATCTCTTTTCATTCAGTAATCTTTCAGCCCATCCATCCCTCTACCTACCTATCGCCTATCCACCCTTCTTTGTTACTGTATCCTTATTCTCTTCTTTGGACTTGGGGGTGGCAGAGGGCTTGGGAGTAGTTTATGATTCTACCTAGGCAATTGGAATTTTGACTTTCAACTTTTACCCAAAGAACACTGAAGGAGCAGCAGGCTCTCCAGTTTCCGGAACACTCAGCCTTCCTGGTTAGTATTATTAGCCTGTCCTTCCCCGTTGCCTTGGCAGCCCCCAAGGCCCTCCCGGAAGCCCCCAGTTCCTGCAGGCGCCAGCCCTTGCAGTCAGAACTGGGCCAGGTTAAAACAGGACTATATTTATCACAGCTCATTTCTTCAATGCTAATATTAAGTTACTGCCCTCCTGAAGCTGGGTCCAGCTAGGCACCCATCCTACCTCTAAGGAGGCTGAGTGACCTGGTGGGCAGGGCAGGCAGAGTAGAAGGTATGGGGCGCAGGACACTCACCCTCCATAGCATCTGAGATGGCACTGTCTGCACTGCAGCTCGGCCTTGGGGGCCCCTTCTCCTCAGACGTGTCCAGGCTGCCATTGCAGTCTTTGCCGTGAGCCAGGTCTCCATCTGCCTCCCCACCTTCCAGGGCCTGGGCAGCCTTGGCCTGTAGGGTGACAGGTGTGAGGTCAGCTCCGAGGCAGGAGGATGGCTCTCATTGGCTCTCAGAGCCTCCTGCTGAGTCCTTTAGGATGGCAGTCCCCTTCTTGGCTTATGCAGGTGAGGAAGGGGCTCAGTGAGATCAGGGACAGGGTAGGGACCAAGTGGCTGTGAACCTTCATCCCTGAAGACTCTCAACTGTCTGAGGCCCTGACTGACTCTACACTTCATCAGATTGAGAAAATGGGCAACTTCCCTGCAGTTGGATGGGATCTGTGTCTCCCTCAGCAAGGACCCGGAAAGAAGTGTGAAGCCATAGGTCTTTAAGCTGGAGGACCCTTCAGGTTTCACTACTCCAGATTCCTTGTTACTGATGAGAAAACTGAGGCACAAAGCAGAGAAACACTGTACAGTGGACCCTTGACTTACAAATTCAACCTATTCCCGAGGGCTGGTTGTAACTGAAGTTATCAATTGAAGGCTCAGGCGCCTCTACACAGCCTTCCAAGTCTCTCTCCTGTACACAGGCAGATCTCAGTGTCCTTAGAGAGATACTGGCCCAGGGTTTCTCAGTTAACCCAGCACAAGAAAGGAGATTGTAATGTTCCTTCCAGAGCTCTTTAAAGGTTAAACCCATATCTGCTACTATCTGAAAGCATAAGTAGCTGGCATTTGGGTCATAACTCAATACTTCGGTTGTAAAACTAAAATTTCAGTCATAACCCAAGTTGTGCATATGTCAAGCCCATCATGACTGGAGGGTCCACTGTACTGCCTGGATGGCGCCCACTCCACCAAAGCCCCCATCCCGTACCTCTCCCTCAGTCTGCCCAGGAGGACCCAGTGGCCAAGCAGCCCAGACCCAGGGCAAGGAGGCCTCTGGGTCCTTAACCCCTCCCTGCAAGGTCCATACCTTCTCATGCTCCTCCTGTTGCTTTTTGAATTTCTCAAGCATCTGCTGAAACTCCTCCTCTTTCTCCTGATCTTCGGCTAAGGTGGCCTCATTCTGCTCAGCATATGCCATAGCCACCACGGCCAGGATCAGATTGATGAGGTAGAAGGAGCCCAGGAAGATGATGACCACAAAGAAGATCATGTAGGTCTTGCCAGCTGCTCGAAGGGTCTGGAGGTGGGGAAAGAAGGAGGGAGGGAGTCCCATGGCACCTACTGACCCCTCCGCACACTCATCACCCAGTCAAGTAAGTGACAATGATCCCTTACAAAGCCTGGGGATCTGAGTGCTTTGAAGCAGGCTAAGGCACATTCTGGGGAATTTTAAAACATATACATCGGACCTAGGCATTCCTGGTGTCCTATGCATTCCTGGCTCAAAGATCCCAAGGACTCCAGCTAGGCGTCTTGAGATCTAGGATAGAAAATGGTGAACACTGGCTTTGGGACCAGCTTGAATCCTAGCTTTGTATCAGAGCCTGGTATCTAGTGAGCACTTGGCAGATAGCTATTACTATCACTGCTGTTATTGTTAACATCACGGATGTTAGAAGGGGTCAGATGGCCCTCAACCTGCCTGCCCTGTAAGCACCAGGCATTCAAATAGGCAGCCCTCGGTATCTACTGGAATAGGTTCCAGCAGCTTCTTGGGTATCAAAATCTGCAAATGCTCGAGTCTCGAATAGCAAATGATGTAATGTTTGTATCCAAACTAGGCACATTCTCCTCATACCTTAAATCATTTCTAGATTACTTATAGTATGTAATATGATGTAAGTATTATACAAATAGCTATTATACTGTATTATTTAGGGAATAATGACCCAAGAAAGTCTGCACGTGTTCAGTACAGACACATTTTTTTTCCTCAAATATTTTCAATCCACAGTTGGTTGAATCTATAGATTTGGGACTCGTGGGTTCAAAGAGAGGCTCAACTGTAATTGTGTTTGGGCAGAGCTGAGGCTTTCATATTCTTTCTCTGAAGCCGAGTTTCCAAGCTGCCCTGCTGGTTTCTGTGAGACCGGGGGGTGCCTGGGTCCTGTCTCAGACCTCAGCTCATAAGCAAAGATGGGGAAAGAAGATAGGCAGTGACTTGGTTTGGGGCAGGTGGCCGGTGTCAGAGGTCTCCAAATGATGGTAGGAATATTAATGGGGTTTGGCAGAGGAGATGGCCTGGCTGAGGACCATCCTGAGGCAGGCTCTATGCGACCCTGAGGAGACACCGGGGACAAAGTGGGGTAACTGTGGGTGGAAGGGCAGGATGGGGCAGCTGTACCAGCTGGAAGAGGTTCTCCCAGTAATCCTGTGTCATGAGGCGGAAGAGAGCCAGGAAGGCCCAGCTGAAGGTGTCGTAGCTGGTGTAGCCATAGTTGGGGTTGCGCCCGGCCTTCATGCACTCATAACCCTCGGGACAGTGCCTGGGGATAGGATGGGGGACTTGCTTTAGCGATGGAGGAGGACTCCAGCTGGGAGACACATCAGGGACCTCAAGGGAAAAATATCCCTCAGTCCTGTCTGTGTCCCCCAAACAGGAAGTCTTCCATCCATGTCCACGGGTTTCCTTACACTCTCAGGTCCTTGTCCCTAATCAGCTCCCATCTTCCAGGACCCCTGGGGCTCCTTTTCCCCGCCCACCCCCAGCATCACTCACCCGGCGTCACTGCTGTTCCCGCAGAGCAGAGCATCACTGGCACCCTCCAGGAAATAGTAGTTCCCTGTGGGAGTCAGAGGTCACAAATAAGACACGTCACCCGCGTGGATACACAGTGAGCACCCGCAGGCAGGTCTGTGTGCACCATACACACCAGGTGGATATTCCTGGGGTCCCTCCCACTCCTTTACAAATAAGTGCAACTTCCAAGGTCTGGGTAGATAAAATCCAGGGAGCTCTCAGTCCTAGCAGTGTCAGCTTGGTGCCTACGAGGGTTACGAGGTTAGGGTTCAGCAGGGGCCCCAGGAGAGCCAGAAGGGACCTGTGTGCATGTGTGTGGGGCTGCCATGTACCTGTGCCAGACCCTGATTAGAATCAGGAGCTGGAATCCAGGGGCTAGGTGAAGAAGGGTAATTTTTTCAAGTTACAAGAAGACCCTGTGTGAACTAATACTGTCAGAGAGAGACAGAGAGAGAGAGAGAGACAGAGAGAGAGAGAGAGAGAGAGAGAGAGAGACTCATGAAGTGTGGGTATGTGAGCAGAATGTGTGTGGGTGCCTGGGGATGGCCTTGCCAGGGTGCGAGCACAGAGTGTGATAAAGGAGAACAAGGTGACCTGTTAGGGGAGAGGGACTATAGACTGTCACTTTGTATAGCGATAGTCTGAGAATTTTGAAAGCGATTTGTCATTTGTTATCACAGTAACCTCGTTCTTTTTTGAAGCAGGGGTCTGGTTAAATTGCCCAGGCTGGCCTTTAAACAACCATTCTCCCATCACAGCCTCCTGGGTGGCTGCTCTGCCACACTAACCCTTTGAGGAAGGGACTGTCATCTCGGTCTTCTGAGGGCCAGGGAGACAGAGAGACCAGCCAGAGGTTACATGTGGGCTGGTAAGTGATGGATTTAAACTCACGTCCCCACTGGATTCCTATGTCTCATTAGAAGTGGAGGCCGGGGCTGTCCTAGAGCTGGGACAGGCCCGTCCCTACCTGCCCACCTCTGTTCTTACCTTCATCGTTGATGTAGGCATCCCAATCAAAGGTGTAGTTGCTGGCCCAGCTCTCCTGGCTGCTCCACGTGTTGTTGCCGTACCATGTGTCATTGCTGTACCACGTGTCATTGCTGTACCACGTGTCATTGCCAGACCATGTAGCATTGGTATCGTTGAAAGGAGGGGGCCAGCGAACACACTTCTGCCTCAGGTTTCCCATGAAGAGCTGCAGCCCCACCAGGGCAAAGACACTCAGGCAGAAAACGGTGAGGATCATCACGTCCGACAGCTTTTTCACTGACTGGATCAGCGCCCCCACAATCGTCTTCAGCCCTGACCATGGAGGGTAAAAGCATTGGCGGGGTGGGGCTCCACCTTGTCCCTGCCCACAGCCTGTGCCTACTTTGCCACCCCCAAGGCCTAACTGACTAAGTAACACCACCTCCCTAAAATCTTCTCAGAGTAACCCCAACTTTCCCTGAGCACATTTTCAATGCGGAGCCTTGGAATTGCCATGAAATCTCAGCCACTAAGAGAATGATCTTTGAACTCAAGGGGCTGCTGCCTGACCCACAGAACAAGCAGAAGCATAAAGGGAGGACTACTAAATGTCTCTAGGTTAGTACTCCCAATGTATGCTCTACAGAGCTCTAATCTCCCTTAAATAAGGGGCTTGATAATATTTGGGAAAGGCTGTGGCCTATAGTTTTCTCTTAGAATGTCATTATAAAGGTAATTCCATCAAAGTCCTGTAGAGGCAAACAAAAACTTCAATGCCATATTTCCTTAAGTTTCTTTGCAACAGAACCCTTTTTCTTTTTTCTTTTCTTTTCTTTTCTTTTTTGGTACCGGGGATCGAACTCACAACCTTGCACCTGCCAGGGAGACACTTAGGCCACTGAGCTAAATTCCCAGTCCTATTTTTTGAGACAGGGTCTCACTATGCAGTTCAGGCTGGCCTTGAACTCACTTCGTAGCCCAGGCTGGTCTCGAACTCACAACGATCCTCCTGCCTCAGCCTCCCGCCTGCCGAGATTAAAGGCATGCACCACCACTCCTGACTAGAACCCTTTTTCTTATAATGACTGTTAATTCCCAAGGACCAGCAGGATTCATTTTGAGAAGTTTTAGACCGACTCTGAAACATCATTGCAGTTTGTCTCTTTGGATGGACAAAAACATAAACCATTCTGATGGAATGGGTTAGGACTTCCGGGGGCAGATTCTCATCTATGGAAGAATCATAACTTCTTCTTTAAGTCGGATTGTCATGTCTTTGTCTTTCTCTCTTTTTCTTAACCTAATATGGAAACCAAATGCTCAGCATCCTCCTTTGAGAGCCATCCAGAGCCCAGAGGTGCTGGAGCCTGGCACAGAGAGGGGAGTGGTGACCTCAGCTTGGTGGCCAGTGTGGCGTGAGGTAGGTCCTGAGGGAGCACCTCCAGTCTCTGTCACATCCTCCTCCACCCCAGGAGAGGGTGTGGCCTAGAGCAGAGTTGCAGTGCTTTTAGTGCGCCTGCTCTCCATTCCTCTCAGATCATCATCCCTCCGTGCATTATATCTTTTCTGCATTTTTTAAAAACAGTGCTAGGGATCGAACCCAGGACCTCCCTCATGCTAGCCAAGTGCCCTACCTCTGACCTAGACCACCAGCCTTCTGCATTCTCTTTTGAGGGGCTGGATGAACTGGGTCCTCTGTATGTTGTGCTTTGTTGTTGTTGTTGTTGTTGTTGTTGTGCTTCTTGATGTATTTATTACTTTGGAATTGCCCCACACTCGCTTCTGGGCACATATAACAGCCCCTGGGCCAGACACTATTCTCAGCACTTTAAAGATATTAAGGAATTTAATCCTCATAACAGCCCAATGAGTGGCCCTGTTGTCACAGAAAAGGATACTAACGCAAAAACAGGTTAGCCACACACTTAAGGTCAATGTTAGGAGGTAATAGAGAAAATTGAACCCAGGCTGTCTGGCTATGGATTCTGTGCTCTCACCCACCTCGCTATCCTGCCCCTCAAATGCCCAGTCTTAGGAGGCCCCTTCTCTTCTCGGGTCACAGGGGCCCTTCTGTGTCCAGGCTGTGGTGTGCGTCCTACACAGACACAGGCCTGGGAGTGTTGTAAGCTTGGGTCAGGCTCCTAAGAACTTGAGTGTCGGGTTTTAGGCCTAGGCATGGTGGCAGGACTGTCTCCCCATCTCCCCAGTTACCTGGGATGACGGTGATGGTTTTCAGGGCTCGAAGCACCCGGAAGGTCCTCAGGGCTGAGATGTTGCCCAAATCCACAAATTCTGTCACATACCTGGAGAGTGGGACAGGGGGTTGAGACAGCGCTGCGTCAGAGCTGCGGTGGGTGGTTGGGCAGACCCAGGACAAGGATTCCTGAATCCTTGTAGCTGGGGTTGCTACAGGGGGTTGGGGACAGGTCAGACACCCCCAGGTTCCTATGGGGGCCCAAGAATTGGAAAGGACAGTGCAAGGGCATTGCTGCTGAGGAGTGTGAGTGGCATGGGTAGCCCAGCTGGCCCAGCGAGTGGGAGCCTTGGGCTGTGGATATGCAGGGACGCATGCTCTACAGAGGGGACATCAGCGGAGCCTCCCAGCCAGACCCTGGGAATGGCTGCCCTGAGAACTGTGCAGCTCACTATCTGCACAAGTAACCGATAGCCCCCACTGCTCACCCCTTTGAGAGGGTTGACAGCTGTTTGAAGCCTGGCCTCCTCCTCTTGCCCACCCCAGACTGAAGATGCCCGTGGGCCCCTGCTCACGCCATCAGAATGACACTGAAGTCCAGCCAGTTCCAGGGGTCTCGGAGGAATGTGAAGTCATCGATGCAGAAGCCTCGGGCCAGCATCTTGATGAGGGACTCAAAGGTATAGATCCCTGTGAAGGTGTACCTGGTGGGGAGAGGGCCAGCCAGGGCCAGGCATGTCACCTGGACAGGGGCATATGTGACAATGACAGACCTTGTAGGAAGGAGGACCACACAGATGAAAATATGCACCCAGGGGCTGAGGGCGCTGTGAGAGTGATGGTGTGCACCTCCCCACCTAGGGTTTAAGGGTTGCTGAGGGTCACAGTGACTCCCCCTGGAAGTCAAGAGCAGTGTCACTAAACATCCTCAGAGGTGCAGACAACCAGCCTGGGCTGTGTCTCAGGGCTCAGGGGCGGGGGGCACTTACTCCACATTCTTGGACCAGGGAGGCGGGTTACTCATGGTCATGAAAACACAGTTGGTCAGGATGGTGATCATGATGAACATGCTGAACAGCATGGGGGTGGGTCAAGGAAAGCACAGCAGGAAGTGGAAAGAGCAGCCCACAGAGGGTCTCCTGGCTCAGAGCACCCCATTTTGCCTGCCCCTGGCCTCCCTGCCTCTCCCTCATGCGCAGGATATGAATGGATGAGCACCTTGATGGCGCCCCGCCTGACCACGCTGAACGGGCTCAGCATGTAGAGGGCAGGCGTGGCAGAGAAGCGGAAGATGGCCTTGCTCTTGCTGAGCACGATGAAGGTCTGAGACAGGGAGAGAGCCTGTGAGGCTGAGGGACACATAGATGGACAATGGACAGACAGACAGAGGGCGTCCTACCAGGCCCAGACCTTCTTGTCACTGTAGTAGGGGTCTATGTCCTCCAGAGGAATGCCGATGACTTCTGGTGGGGGGTCCCCATAGATGAGGGGCAGGCTCTTGCCAGCTTCCAGGTCACTGCGTGGCTTCCGTTCAGGCTCTTCAATCTCCATCTGCTTATTCCGCAGCAGCCGGGCCTCCTCCTCCACCACCCGCTGCTCTATGGCTGCCAGGGACTCCCGGGTGAAGGGGCGCAGGCATTGGGGGCCGGGTAGGATGGGCACAGATGAGCTGGCCATCCTTGCATCCTGGGCTCAGGGGCCAGGTGAGTGGCAGGTGGTCAGCCAGCTGCAGTGTGCAGATGCAGGGTGCTGGATGGCCACCCCACCTGGGCCTGTGGTCCACTCCTCACCTCCTGCCTGCCCAGAGGCTGGGCCAGGGAGGTGTGTGTGCAGGTCCTGTCGGAACTGGGAGATGTGCCTGCAAGGTCCAGCTGCTGCTCCTGCTGCACAGGTGCTGGGCACAGAGCATCCCTCTCCTGGCTCTGCACTGCACTCTCCCCAGCCTTGGGGTAGGCTGCCTTCAAGACCGACGGCAGACTGAGCAGATCCTCTCCAGCCTTGGAGACTTGGGGCCAATGCCCCAGAGCCCTCAAAACCTCCTGGGCACAAGCTCTGGGAACTGCATGATTTCAGCCTATAGGGACAGAGAGAGAACCACAGCTGATTGTGTCCATGTGATCTCTACACGGGCCAGGACCAGAGGCCTCACAGGATCAGCCTAATGCACCAATGGCAAATGGATTTCATCGTGGAGCCACATGGATCAGGTGATACAAGCTACCTAGATATGTATTGTGATCCCAAATAATGAGTACGGTAATCCAAGTATTATAATCCTTTCTCTTATCTTCCTCACAATCCAAGAAATTATATTTATAATTCCACTGAGACGTTATTGGAATCCCGATAAGTTAAATCTAATCTACCACCTCCAATGCAACCCACAGCTAGAATAAAGATTCCGAGACATATTCAAGGTTAAGGGCAGCCAAGGGGCCCTGAGTCCAATCCTCGTGAGGACATGCGGACAAAGGCCTTGATCCTAGGCCTCTCCCAGAATTTATTAACTAGTGAAGCAAGGGGGTGGTTTGAGGATGAGTGACAGTGAGGATGGTGGGAATTATGTGAGTAACTTGAGCTGGCTAACAAGATAGTGAGAAAGGTATCTCTGCAAAATGCAGATGAAGATATGCAAGGGGCTCAATTTGCACAACCCAATCAAGATAGCAACTGAATTGTTTTAGGAGGCTGCTGCTTCAGTTTCTGATATGCAAACTTTATGCCCTGGGAACTCAAAGCCTCTTTCTTGAGGCTCATCCTAAGTTGACATTCCTGGAGCTCACTGGCTCTGCCATCCCACTGTGCTTTATACATCTTACAAAGGTCACTTTGGGAGGAAACAGGACACTGTCTGATGGCTTTAAAGACTACATACCAGTACCTGCTTCTGATATGTAAACTTTTACGTCCTGGGAACTCACAGCCTCTTTCTCGAGGCTCATACCCAGTTGACATTGCTGGAGCTCACTGGCTCTGCCATCCCGCTGTGCCTATATGTTTTACAGAGATCACTATGGGAGGAAACAGGACACTGTCGGATGGCTTTAGAGATTACACATCAGTACCTCAGCTAGCCTTATTTACAATGCTTAGAGTCAATTAAAGAGAGAAGGAAATACCATAATCAGCTCTATATACATCAACATAAGGAAATAAGTTTCGATATAATCAAAGTTGCAGCAATTATTCTGCGTTCAAGGGGACCCGCTCAAGTTGTCTCCCACAGATATGTAAGCCAGACTGGAGCAAGAAGATGGCTGTGATTAATTAGTAATGTCTAGCAGGGGCACATCTGAAGAATGTGCTATCACTGCCTGGATTTACCATCCTTGGCCTGGATGGAGGGAAAAGGGGGATGTGGGGGTGTGGAGTTCCCTTCTTGATCTTTGAGATGCTTGGAGTTGGGCTCTGAGAGGGGAGAAGGAAGGACCTCAGGGTTCGCAAAGTGTTTTAAGAGCTCCTCCTGTGGCCCTGTGAGAGTCTCCTGCCCCAGAAGACTGGGGCAGGCTGGAGGCTGTAGCAAGAAGACATAAGGGACCATGTCTAGAGAGCTGCAGATGCTAGCACAGAGGAGGAAGACGCATGGAAAAAGTCACAGGAACAAGGAGGTGGGCAGCTGCAGGAGGGACAGGTGAGTGT
>RJWM01012122.1:0-57267 GCA_004363535.1 Dasyprocta punctata | reverse complement strand
TACAAAATTTCAAAACAAGATAATAGGAGAGTACTAATGGTTAATACATTGTGTATTGTTATCTTTAAAGTAGTTGCTAAGATTACAAAATATAGGCGTGAAAAGTTGATCAAACATTATAAGCACAAACTCCATTTTTTAACATATTAGATGAATATCTTTGTGATTAGTTGATCTGGAAACAGACATTATTAACATCGTAAATACTTACGACTTGTCCCTATAGTTCTTGAAAAGCAAAAGCCTAGATTTTAAGACCTGAATTCTTTTTTAGGTAAAATTCACATCTAATTAACCATTTTGAGGCAAACAATTTAGAGGCACTAGTACATTCATAGTGTTGTATAATCACTGCCTTCAACTATTCCAGAACATTTGCATTAGCTCTAATTGAAAGCCCAGTACCTGTGAGGCAGTCACTTGTTTTCTTCACATCTTTCCAACAACTAGAAACCTATGTGATCTGTTTTCTGAGAACTAGACATTTTTTCTTCAATGACTAAGTTTCTTATAGTATAGATTTGAGGCTATTGTCTCAGTATTTTAGCTACCTCAAAAATTTGGAGCTTCTTTTGTCTTTTGTCTATTTTGCTTTCTTAAAATCACATGCTTAAAAGACATTTAAAGGAGCAACTTTTGCACCCCCTTCCTCATTTACATTTCTCACTAAGAGACATTTGAATCTGTTGTGACTCTTTGATGGTGTTTGGGCTGGAATGTCTGGGGAGGGCATGAGATCCCCTCTGGAATAGTCAGTCCTACTGTCTTAGAGAAACCAGGACGCACAGACTCCTAGAGTCTCACCTGTCTCCCTCCTGCTACACAAGAGCAATGTGACTTCTTGGTCTTTTCCCTGAGGACTGCTGTGCAGTCTCTTCGTCTTGAGCCTGTCACTCTTTCCAATTTGCTTGCAGATTATGAAATATCTTGGCTATCATATAGATGCCTTAGAAACAGATACTGTACTGCTGGTGGACGTTACGTTATAGGTTACACAAAAATATTTCTATACCAAAATTAGGTATTAAGTTTCTTATTAGCAATCTATGGAAAAAGCAGTTTTCTCCCTTTCCTAACCAAGGTATTTAAAATATTACTAGTTTAATTTTGATAAACCTTAGTCAAGTTCAGAATGGGAGGCAGTGTGTCCTAAAGACATGTTGGAGAGGCTACCCAGGAGGGCCCTGCTCAGCTTTGCAGTCTACAAGAGACTTCCTGGATTTATGTACTAGCGTTTACTTGAAGAAGTGTGGCCCCACAGACTTCATATCACCTCTACACAAACATAATTGGGCCCATGCTTTGGAAGCAGAAGAAATGGCCCCAAATATCCCCATCATAAGGTCTCCCAGAGTTTCCTTTCATGCTCTGACTGCAAGACATTTTCCCCTCCAACTTTCTACCTGTCGCTGGCTGCAACACGATTGGCAGGTAGGCTTCCTGGCCCTAGTTGTCCCATTTATAAGTTTTTTAAAATTTATTTCATTGATAGCCAGTGTCCCAAGGTTGGGATCTTTCTCTTGGGATGAGGGGAGAGGGAGATCTGAAACATTTCATGAGTCCATATGCTTTTTTCTGCCAGGTTGTTCTAATGTTTGTAGGGCATTCAGGATTTGCAGTGGTGAAACAAGCATGACTCTTTCTAAAATTTTACTTTAGAAAATTCTGATCATTACAATTCTTTTCCTGTATGCAAAGCAAGAATGGTCTTTATGAAAGTTCTACTTTTGGTCTGCCTTCTGGACTCACATCCAAAAGCGAATCCTTCTCTATACCTGTTAGTACAAAAATCTTACTTTTTGATCTGTTGTAGTATTTATAATTGAATAAGCATTTATTAAATGCCTACTGAGTTCTAGGGACTGTTGTAAGTACTGAGATATAATAGTAAATGAAATAATGTCCCTGTTTTTCATGGAGCTGGAATTCTCATGGTGGAGTAAGATAATACAGAAAAGGGAGAGAGAGAGAGAGAGAGAGAGAAAGAGAAAGAGAGAGAGAGAGGCAAGAAAAATGCTACATAAGATAATGTCAGGTGATGATAAATAATAAAGAGAAATAATCCAAGAGGGTGTTATTTTACCAAAGTTAGGGTCGTTTAGTATAGCTACCACAGAATCCTGACTCTATTAAAATTTTTAGTTTAAATCTCATTAACAAAAGAACAAAACTAAACTGTGCTTGATCAGTGAGTTACAGACATTTGAATATAATCTGTATTTCTTCCTATTTCAGATCATGACATGGCATCTGGAGATGGAAATTCTGTGACAGAAGACATCATGAAAAAGAATGCTGCTCAGTCTCCTGTAATGAAATGGTTGAATCCGCGCTGATCCTGGGTGGGATTTCCAAGGGAAGGCTCTGTCCTAGCGATTGTTCAGCACCCTGCCAACATTTTAAGAACTATCTAGATTATAGCATAGGGGTGTGTAATTTTTGGAGATCAAGTATGTCTTGGGTGGATCCAGTCACAAGAACTAGACTACTTAAAATCCATAAAATGCATATGGCCCATTTGGTAGGGGTGAGGGTGAGGCATTATAATATTTGGATCTTCTTTGTGGTAGCTTTGACAGAATTTAACTATTGTTATTATTTACTTTGGAAAAAGTCAAAATCCAAACCAGAACCCCACTGCAGTAGTGGGATGTTTTAAGCTTGTGGGATTTGAACAACAACCTTGAACTGAGGTCAGTTTCAAAGGGCTGCTAATGTAGTTCTCAGGTCCCCTGGATCTGAAGGATGGATCTAAGGCAGAAGGCAAACATATACTTTCATAAGTGGTTTGAAGAATACCACCTCTGGGATGGAGCTATGAATTTCTCTGTCTACTGGGGGTGGATGGGGAGGGGGAGAGGTAAATATTTATATATTTTTCTTAAAAAATATGCTCATACAAGTGATCTTCAATACCCATGTTTGTCACTCTCTTGAGGAAATGAACTTAATTTCTTAAATGATTAGAAAGGTTTGACTCTATAAGGTTTTCAAATACTATATTATAATATTATTAACAGTAATAAGCATAAGAGAACCCTAAAAATTTTTAGTAATGGAATTTATAAAATACCAAAAAACGAGCAATGTAGGGAATTTACTTAAAAGAAAATGCCATGACTTAGATACAATTTTAATTTAAAGTAGAGAATAATCTTTTAAGAGGTTTGGAAAATAGTCGGTTTCCAGCAGAAAACATGCCAACTTTAAAATGAGGTTTATTTTCATCCTTTTCTTTTCAAACTTGATTGATAAGTAGAATCAGGAGTATGCTTGGGAGTATTTTAGCCCAAATGGCACTGGTGTACTACATGCTGTTAGGAAATATTTGCAGAAATGTTTTATTTGGAATCGAGAATTTATTTAAGAATTATTTCAGTATTTACCTATATTTTATTCTTGAAGTTTGCCAACAGAGTTGTGAGTGTGTGTGGGAGAATCTTTGAATGTAAGCAGAATAAACTGTTTGGTTTTGTTTTAAAAGGGCAAACTTATTACTGTTCAATAAAAAATAAGACACAGCTGTTCTATGTCTACTGATTCCTTTAAATTGTTAAATCTTATAGCATGGTGAATAAGAACTCTTTTGTACACATTAAATGATGGTCATTTCAACTGAGTTTCCTGCCACACATAAACTTTTGTTAAATATAAAAGACCAGGATATTTGTTTCTTTGCTTCACTTTTTTGGTCTACTCATTTTTTAGGTCCTCCTAAAAAATTGAAGCGTATGTATTCTTCACTTAGTCTTTATTAACCTGCTTTAAATTTTTTATTAATTTTTTAATCATCAACAACAAAAAATACCTCTTCTGGAGTCACATTTTCTTTTCTTTTCTTTTTCTTTCTTTCTTTTTTCTTTTCTTTTCTTTTTTTTTTTTGGTACCAGGGATCGAACTCATAACCTTGCACTTGCCAGGCAGGTGCTTAAGCCACTGAGCTTGGAGTCATAGATACGCTATAGAAATTATTGTTTCTAGGTCACTGCATGATGGCCTTGATGATTCGTTCATACAACATCAAGATTCTAAACTTGCGGGGAGAGGTACTGGGAATTGAACCCGGGATCAACATGCTAAGCTAACTCTGTAGCCCTTCCTTCACTTCTCCCACCCCTTTCCCCTCTTGTTCTTCTTCTTCCTCTTTTTTCTTCTTCTTTTTTTCCTTCTCCTCCTCCTCTCTCCCAACCTCTTTCTTTCATAGGGTCTTTCTGTATCTGGCATGGAGCAACTTCTGGTTCTTTTCCAAAGTAAAAATGTACGTGAAAGGTAAATGTTTTGAATCAGTTCAGTACATTGAAGCAGCCACAATGGCACAAGTAAAGACACTCATGAAGAGGGCTTCCAGAACTGCTTCAGAAAGTGACAAGAATGATGGGACAAGTGTGTTGAAAAGGGAGAGTATATGGAGAGGAATTAACAGCAGTGTGTCTTCTATTGCAATAAATTTCTAAAAGTTTAAACATTCACTGTAGTTTTTGATCACACGTGGTATTAAGGTAATTGATAAAATGCTAAAAAATTATGACTATTAGGAAATACATCTTTGGTTTGCTGAAACTAAATTTTTTTTAAGGTGGTAGAAACTAGCCATGAATGTGGGTTACCATTTTATGTTAACAAAAGGCTCCATACTGTTACTGAATTAAAATAGAGAGCAGTGAAAATCTTTACTTTCACCTGTGTGCAGTGAAGTTTAGGATATGTTTTTAGAGAGTGAATTTACTTAGAGATCTATTGTCTTCACCTGAATCCCAGGCCTCAGCCCAACAGTCTCTTTGGGTTCTGAGGAAAGTGGGACGAAGGTTCAACTGTAAAAAAAAAATTGGCCCCTGTTCCTGGCTCTGAAACAGCCACCTATATGACACAGACAGTAAAAGAAAGCAAAGGTGGGCCCACCTGCTCTGAGTTGCAGGCAGATTTTCTAGCTGCCCAGCTTCATGTTACTGGGGGATCTTTGAGTTCTTCACCTCCAAAACTAGCATTTGTCTCTTCTACATTATTCTGTAGTCTTTTGATTCTGTTTTTCATTGCAGTGGTCTCCAAAACTTTTTGGATTCTCAATGCACTAGATCACATACTTTTTGATTGCAATTTTTGGAGCACATAATTTTAAGCTATATACACACTATAGTATTAGGACATTGCATTCAATGTGAGACATACACTCAAACCAGAAATTTTTAAGAGAATGAATTAAGAAATACCAATAGAAAGTCTAAGATTTTCTTCTTGCATTCCAATAGACCATTCTGGGAAACAGTGGAGAAGCAAAAGAAAATGCCATAGGCCTGTTATAGTCAGGGGTTACAGGGAGAACAACTGCACACAGGACACAGAATTTATAATACTGTTTTATGATGGTCACCCAGAGTTAAACACGAGAAAGTGAAGGGAAACCTGTCCACAACACTAAAGACCCAGGATATTCAGCCAAGGGTCTGGATCCCACAGCAATGTCCTGCGTGAGTCCACCTGAAGACCCAGAGCACATGACAATGCCTCCCACAAATCCAATTGGAAATATAAGAGCCCATGATAAAGACTCACGCCAGTCTATTTTATGGTTCTGTGCTGGGAAGGCCAAAGGTTAGCAGTGGAACTAGAAAGTCTATGCCGGTGGGGTGAAGGAGCTGTGCAGTAGGTTGAGGGTTCTACATGGGAGCCAAGAAGTCATGCTCAAAATAAGGAGCCAGGCTGCCCTGAAAAGTACCACAGCCATCCTCAGTGGCAACGAGGTCCCAAGCTCCTCCGACAATGAGAACAATCGGGTACAGATCAAGAAGCCCAGCGTGACAAGCTTCTCCAGCACACATCTTCCACTCCAGAGCCAGGAAGCAATGCTCAATGTGAGGAGCAGAGCTCCCCTAAAGTGAACCACAGCCACTCTCAGCAACGAGGTCCCAGGCTCCTCTGATGACAATGGCTGAATCCATATTGGGGAAGCCAGTGTGACAAGCTCCTCCAGGAGAATTAAAGGCTCAAAACAATGACACTTAGGAGAACCCACAACACCTCCCTTTTCTTCTCCACATCTCTATTTATGCTGGCAACTTTCTTCAGGTGGGCCATCCACACCAAGCACCATGCTGATGTAATTCAGCTGGTGTTAAGTTGACCACCAGTTTTTAATCCATAGCAAGGCCTCTGATGAGACCCAACCTCACTGGATATTGGAGAGAAATCAATCCAATATACAATAAATATTTTTGAGATGAACAGATGAATGGATTGGTAGAGAGATGGATAGAAGTTTGAATAGAAAGATGGATGAATGGATGACTGGACTGATAGCTGTGTGGAGGAATGAATGGAAGAATGGATGGCTAGATGGATGGATGAAACAAGTAACAGGCTTTCTGTCACCCCCAGAGTAGTGGCTGCTTTAAAAGCAGAAAACATTTCCTTTCTTTTCATCTGTCAACTCCCCTTACTGCTTGACTGCTTTCTATCCTGCCTACTGATACGGGAGATGATTGTGAAAAGTAGGAACCTATACTATAGTCAGTGAATCTGACAACTGGGGTTGTTCCTGGCAACAAAGAGAGGGAATGGTTCTCCCTCAAGCACCAGGACATCATCAGTGGTAGTAAAAAGCAAAAATAGTTCCCATGGTAGCCAGAGTAAACTGTCATTTCTTGTTACAGGCAATTTGGGAAGAATTTTGTTTCCTTCTGTATTTTATTCCTTCCTTTTAACTTGATCTCCTTAGGAGTAAAGGCTCTATATCTATAATTTAAAGTCTCACAGTTATTTAAAGGGAGAATTACTTGTGATTCTCCCTCAGTTATCTGACTCATTAAACTTTTCTCCACTTGAAAGAATGCACTATAGAGGTGTGATTCTCAGTATTAGTATGCATCAAAATTACCTGGGGCTTTGCTAGAGCATGAATTGCTGATTCAATAAGTTTGAGGTGGGACCTAAGAATGTTCCATCTCAACAGACTCCGTGGTGATGCACAAACTACTGTTCAGGGACCATACTAAGAGAATCATTGATATAGGGAAATATTTATTTTCTTATTAGTGAGCTAAACTATGATTCAAAGCAATCATTGTTGGTCTTAGAAAAGAATACATTGTTGTATTTTTAACCAGTTGCTTAATTTTTTGTTTGGAGATTCTTAACTGTTTAAAGCAGCTGACAGGGTTAAAAGTGTCAGAGAAACTTCATGGTACACTGTGGATACTTTGCAGAAACAAGTTGGAGAAGATCACAAGAGAAGGATGGAGATGGAAGAACCAGGGACTTAGGAAATAAGTAATATGTTCTCATAGAAACAAAGAGTTTCATGAAGAGTGACCAGTAATGTCAGGCATCCTCAAGATAAACAACAGAACTGAAGAATCACTAGGTGACCATAGTAAAGCAATATCCATGGAGAGGTTGGCAGAAGCCTAACCGAACGGTGTGAAGCCTCAATGGCAAGTAAGCATTTTTTCTAGAAGGCTGTCTGAGAAGGACAGAAAGGCAGTTAGTCTGCAGCAAGAGGGAAATGTTATTTACTTGACAAGTATTTGCTTTTCTCTGGCCCTCCCTCTAAAGATTATAGGGGCATCATTCTAAGCTCAAAATTATTAAAAATGAGAATAAAAACTTCTGTAGTGATGCTATCATTTGTTTCACTTACATGAATCTGGTTAATTAAATTCCACTTATATTGATTTTTGAGACATAATTCTTACAAAGCAAATGTATTTATATACTTTTAAGGCCTGTAGACAATACAAGAGTTGCTGGAAATTTGAGTTACTTGATTTAGAAATGGCACTTAAAAAGTTCTAGTCTATGCTTCTTATTTTATAGATGAAACACTTAGATCCAAATAAATTTGGTGATAATATATTTTACATGGTGCAAACGCTGTAATACATATCATTATAACATTTTCTTTTCTTTTTTTTTTGGTACCAGGGATCAAACTCACAACCTTGCGCCTGCCAGGCAGGTGCTTACACCACTGAGCTAAATCCCCTGCCCTATTTTTTGAGACAGGGTCTCACTATGCAATTCAGGCTGGCCTTGAACTCACTTTGTAGCCCAGGCTGATCTCGAACTCACAATGATCCTCCTGCCTCAGCTTCCTGAGTACTGGGATTAAAGGTGTGTACCCCTGTGCCTGGCTCATTATAACATTTTCACCCATTCAATTTTTGAAAATAAAAATATTAACACATTTACCTATATCATATTAATATATGCATATATAGAAAGACTTTAAAAGGTATATAACTTTTTTAAGAAAATAAAACCAATCAATACAAAACTGTGAAAGTGATACTGGACATCAAAACAAGATAGTAGGAAATCAACAATGGCTACTATATCTTATTATCTGCAAAATAGCTGTCCATGCCATCAAATATAATAAAATCAGACCAAACAAACAGAATAAAACCAATCAAAACAAAACAATGAAAACAATACAGGACTTTAAAACAAGATAATAAAGAATTAACAATGGCTACCACCTTCCTATTTTGGATGTCTCCTCCACTTTCACTTTCACAATATCTACTATACATTTTGGATCCCACTAATTCCTTCAGTTTGTTATACTAGGGAGACAATATAATGTTCATATATGTGAGTCAGAACCATTTCACCCAAGACTATGATCATGAGTTGCATCCAGTTACATACAAGATCCTCATGATTATCCTTCTTTGTAGCTGAGTAGTTTTCCACTGTATAAAAATGCCATATCTTTCTTATCCATTCTTCAGTTGATGGGGAAACTACTCCTGTTTTTTTTTTTTTTTTTTTTCCTGGTTCCTTGTCACACAGAACATTGTTTTCTTTCCTTTGACTTTCAGTTTATGAATTTCCTTTTGAGTTAATGTGTTTCTTGTATGCCGCATATTGATGGATCATTTTTTGATCCACTCTGCCCGTGTTTCTTTTTATTGGTGACCTGAGGTCATCTACATTAATGGTTACAGCCAACATGCACTGGATCATCTCTTCCATGATTTTTCCCTGCTGTTGGCTCCCTACTTTTCCCCTCTATTCAATTGTTTGACCTGCTTGGTAACCCCATTCTGCTGCTGTTCCTCGAACCATGGTCATTTTTATCTCTTTCTAGAACATTCTTCAGTACTCTTTGTAGAGTTGGCTTGGTGTTCATGAATTCCTTCAGTTATTCTTTGTCATGGAAGTATCTTGTTTCTCCATTAATTTTGAAAGATAGTTTTGCAGGGTACATGAATCTGGGTTGGAAGTTGTTTTCTTTCAGGATTCAAAACACTTTACTCCAAGCTCTTCTTGACTTAATGGTTTGTGTTGAGAAGTCTGACATGATTCTGATAGGTTTTCCTATATAGGTGATCTGTTTCTTTTCTCTTACAGTGTTTAATATTCTGTTCTTGTGCTGAATTTCTAGATCTTGATTACTGTATGTCTGGATGCAGATTTATTGTAGTTATGGCTAGTTGGAGTTCTATATGCCTCGCTTATCTTATGTCAGGTCCTTTTACCATGTTTGGAAAGTTATTTGCTATTACTTCTGTAAATAGTCTCTTTATGTCATTTGTGTTGACTCCTGCTTCTTTGTTGACATCTATCACTCTTAAATTATTTTTCTTTGCGTCATCTTGCAGCCACTGAATTGTTATTTACTGGATCCTTGTTATTTTGAAGAGATCTTTCCTTTCATGACTGTTAGCGGCCATCCTGTCTTCAAGGTCTGAAAGTCTATCTTCAGTTTCTTTCAAGTGGTTTTGCCAGCTTTCAATGGAGTTTTTAATATCCTGGCTATCTCTTTGAGTCTGTGTCATGCATTCCAGTTCTTCTCTATATTGTTCATCCAAGGTTTCCCTTATTCTCCTATGCTCCCCCCCTTTTTTTTTTTACCAATGTCATCTTTAGATATGCTCAGCAACTCTTTTACTATGTTTGTCATTTCTTTTTTTTTTTACCTGAGGTATTATTTCAGATCTGATTTCTTTTACAGCTTCATGAAGCAGTTTTCTTAACTTTAGTTGTCATCATCCCAGAAATTCCGATATGTAACTTCCACTTTCTTCCATGTCCATGTCTCCTGGACTCCTTCTGTTTGAGCTGGAGGCCAGCGATTGTCTTTTGCTCCTTAATCTTGACATTTTCCTGGGTTCCTCCAGACAAGCAAGTTGTGGGGTCCCAGGTGCTTCCTACATTGGCTACCCATCCATGGTGTAGAGGGATGGGTCAGGCACCTGGGTTTCTCCTAACCCAGGTTCCCAGGAATGTGGTGTGGTGGAGAGTGGGCATCTCCAGACACTCATGGCTTCTCAAAGAGATGGCAGACTGGTTCTCCTGGCCCATGCTAGTTACAGGTTCCTGAAGTCAATGGTAGCCAGGAGGCTTGTAGGTGTGGGGCTGGCTCCTTCTTCTCCCCACCTGTGCTGGTTACCCACAGAAGAGTCCTGATGGTGGCCAGCATGCACACAGAGGCTGGGCTGATTTCCTCTTCTCTCCACCTGTCTAAAAAGTATATAACTTTTCATGTAGTAATTCTACTTTTATGAATTTATTCTAAGAAAATAATTTTCAGTGTGTAAAAATATATCTACAACAAATGTTGCAATGATTTTGCAGTACTGGAAATTCTAAATAACCTGAAAAGTTCATTGATAAGGAACTGGTTAAAGAAATGACACTATAGCCAAGAATGAAATATGATGCAGTCACTAAAAATGATGAGGTACCTACATGTGTGGTGATTGCTGTAGAATGTTTTCATTCCAAAACAGAAAGAGACAATGTGTTAGATTTCCATTCATACAGTGACAACCTGAGATAAATGAACTTATAAAAAGAAAGAGTTGTGGTTCACAACAAACTTTTGGAGGTTTTGGTCTGTGATTGGTGGATTCATTGCTTCTGGGCCTGTGATGAGGGGATGGGCAGCATTTATAGTGTAAGCATGTAGCATAGAATAACCATTTGCTTCATGGCTGGGCCCCAAAAGAGAACAAGGAAGAGACTGGGTTTCATTGTCCCCTTTGGGGCACACCTCTAATGACTGGAAGTCCTCCAACTTAGTCCCACCTCTTAATGTTTTCTCCATTTCTCAATAGCATCAAGCTGGGGACTAACACTTTAACACACAAACCTTTGGGGACATTCAAGAAACAAACTCTGTGGTAGTGGACAACATAATTGGTTCTGGTATTTGGCTGCTGGATGGAACACACATTGTTTTGATTGCCTAAACCACAATCAGAATGCAGACTCCTAGATTTCATGACTCTTTTTTTCCTAATTTGCAAGTTGCTTGCTTTCTTTCTTTCTTTCTTTCTTTCTTTCTTTCTTTCTTTCTTTCTCTCTTTCTTTCTTTTTTCCTTCCCCCATAGCATGGGAATTTAACCTAGGGCTTTTGCACTGAGTTGCCCTTTTACATTTTTTATTTTGAGTCAGGGTCTTACTAAGTTGCTTAGTTGCTAAATTGGCCAGGCTGGGCTCAAATTTGTGATTCTCCTGCCTTAGCCTTCCAGAATTCTGGGATTGCAGGTGTGTGCCACCATAACTGGCAGAAATCAGTTATTTTTATAAACGTATGTCAGTGTTTTGGTTCCCTAAAAAATCCACCTTTACTGCATTTTCATGGAAACAACAATAATCATTGTGCTTCGTTAGCTTACTGATCTAAATAATTTTTAATTAAGGTTAATTTCTTATGGTGCAAACAAGTTTATACATAAATGTAACAGACTTTGGTATGTCTTGAATTTTTCATTCAAGGTAATGTGTCAGGTACATTCCAGAGAGAGATCTGCTTGGTTGGATCCTTCAGAGTGCTTCATGGATGTCAAAACTTGTGTGTTTTCTGGAAAGCATGAGATGCATGGTGATTTCAGTGAGATAATTAAGTGGTGTTTGCTGAAGAGCACTTCTACTAGATTTTAGGTGAAAAATAAATGTTATAATGCCGGGAGATTAATCTAGCTTTGTGAAAAACACACAAATGGATATAAGTCAAAATGTTATCAGTAATACTTATTTTATTCTTTATTTTAGCTACTTTCTGAAGATTTTACAGTTGGTTGTATGGCAGGGAAAAAGAATTAAGTGCTCTCCATTTTTAAAAATTTAAATTGTAACACAAAAACAAATTTGCAGTTTAAATGATTATTAAGAATGTAATCCTTTATTTTAATAGTGTTGAGATGCATCTAGGTATTCTGTAGTTCTTCTGTAAATGCTAGAAAGGCTAGCATTATAGGCACATTTTTATGTATTACATCTCTCTTCTGGAACAAATCTTTGGTTTATTAGAAGCACACCCTAGGAATCCTTAGAAAGTTTAGATAAAGCACACATTTTAAATTACAATTTACCTTTTGTACCTTTGCACAAAAATGCTGTCTACTTCAATCAGGTGGCTCAGGCCACCAGGGTTTTAAAAGTATTTCCTGACACCTGTGAAGTTAGTAAATATTTCCTGTTTTTGTTGTGTCTAGAGAAAACAGGAATTAACAACTTGGAAGTGATAATTACATACACTTTGAAGATGACCTCAACATAGGCAATTCCCAGTATTAGATAATTCATTTTCTTGAAATCTATCATAACAAACTTCTCTTGTCATAATAATCTGATGGTTGATTGAGTGATGGAAGATAAACTTTATACCCAGGGGGAATGATGCACATATTAGTTGTGGGAGGTGTGGAATCCAAATGTAAATCCAATTGTAAGTCTTCTAAGGAGTTATAAGCAATACTAACTGAGAGAGCAAGTAAGCAAGCATTGAAAATCCTATTGATGGCTCAAGTTTAACCACAAATACCCTATTTTAAAGACAAGGACTGTCACATTATTGAATCAGAGGGAGTCAAGATTAATCCACCATGCCATCCCTAGCTATTTACTTGAGATGCTCTCTCTACTTTTAATCCCCTCAATAGCCTCTGTGTAAAGTGTAGATAATGACTCATGTATACGGTGATAGAAGCATTCAAATGTGCTCTGGGTATGAATTGTATCCTATTACTGTGTCTGCCATATATTAAGTTTTCTCATTGGTGGCAAATAATTTATGTTAGTATATAAGCCAACCTCATTGTTCTTAAAATACAGTGGTACCTCAGTTCATGAACTTAATTTGATCTTCAATTTTGAAAAAGTTGGCTACTGTTTGTGTGGGAAAGAGGGCCTGCAGTCTTGTTGTCACCCAATACACAATTTGCAAACAAAAACAAAATTTTGCAAAATGCTTCTGTTTTGGAACCAAATTGTTTGCAAACAAAAAACATTCCCGAAAGGAGGTACCACTGGTATTTCATTGTCTATTAGTTGCATCAAGACTTAAATATTTAAAATATTTTACATGTTCTATTTAAGATGAAGATAAACTGAGCAAAAGCAGCCTACTTCTTAGCAAACTTAAAAATATACATGAGATAAATAGCAATATGTGAAATTCAATTAATATCATTTGAAACACGAATCTACAAAAGAAGTGACTATTTTTAAAGAACAAATAATAGAGTTCTATTTAAATCTCAAAACAATTATTAGCATGCTCCTGAAAAAAAAAAAAAGGTACAAAGGAGAATGCAAGGGAGCCCTACAGATGTGGCACACTTCCCTGTGTGGTATTTTTAGCTTTCTATTCCTGCCATTTATTTTGGGACTTGGTCCGCTTCCTTTGTGGCTTCCCCTTAACTCGTTCATACCTTTCTTATATAATGCATCTCAAGCTGCCTTAAAAAAAAAAAATCCCACCTCTTAAAGGAAGCCTAAGGAATGTTGACCAGTTCAGGAACTCCGGCTAGTCTTGGCAACAGTAAGATTCTTGGTTTTGTAAACAACCTTGGAATTCCAGGATCTTGGTTAACTTTCTAGTCATTTAATGCATTAGAGATACCATTTGGATCTGAGATTAGAGATAAGTAGATTTTGAATACCGTTCTTATGAAGTTGTTTCATAATATAAGAACTGCGGGAACTTGGAAATGGTCTATTTTCTCAACTGACATATAAAATCTATGTCCAATTTTAAAAATAAGGGGGAAAGACCAGTGAATCTAGAGTAATTTAGTCACTTTTCTTTGAGCAGTGAGTCAGGAGTATGTATACTGTACAGTGGCCTCAAAAGCAGACTGAGGGAATGAGAGGTTACAGTCTCTGTCCTGAAAGCCTCCTGCAGAGAAACTGTGGTGGTGGAGCAAATAAAGCTGAAACATATAAATGCAAAATCGTGTGTAGCATTTTATGGTTCTTTGGTTATGAAAAAAAGTGAAAAAATGGACTTTGACCAACTTCAACAAAAACACAATTTATTAGTAAAATATGGAATGTCTCGCAAAATGGCAAACAGCAATAACAACAGCATTATCAATAACAGCAAAGAAAACCTGTTGAAACAAGTAGTGTGGAAAAAGAAGGGTAGCTTCGGAGGTGAAGGTAGCAGATCTGGTAGATGAAACAAAGAGACAGTTGTTCTTATCATATTTGGGGCCACTGTGTGCTCCGTCTTTGAAACTCTTCTTTGGGAGATTAACTTCAGGCCTTGTGGCCCAGTTTAGCAAATAACTCAATCATGACAAATATTCTTCCTTTACAGGTGGCTTTCATCATTAGATGTAGCCAAAGTCATTTAGTCCTGTCTGGTCAATGAGATGTTGATGAATTTGGGCAGCAGTGTTTTGGTGAAAACCAAGAGATGTGGAGAGATGGAAGAAATACTTTTCTCTCTATCCTCTATACTTCTTAACTGAGTCTCTTTGTTACAAAAGACAAATTAACAAAGGAAAATAAACAGAGATTTAATAATACATAGACTTCATAAATATCTGGGAAATAACTCAGAGAAATGAGCAGATCTTTAGAGTAGACTTTGAGAGTTGTCTTTGACTTTAGATTTATTACACATTTGCGGAAACAAATAAAGAAGGGTACAGAGACAAGCTGGGCTAGGGTGAGATGACCAGGAAAAACACCTACGCAGAATTAACTCAGTGCCTTCTCTGTGGATAAGGACCTCTAGTGGGGAGTGGGACAGGCATACACAGTGGGCCAGACTTGCCAGGCATGTGCTAGTCTATGACTTCGATACTTAGCATTGAAAAAATCTTCAGTGATTTCTTTTTCTTTTCTTCCTGATATGGAGAGGAAGATGCACCTGCTAATAGAGATTTACTTTATAGATGTAAATTTCCCTCACATAAAGGCAACTTTTCAGAGCCATTTCCCATGTCTTCTGTCCCCAGAACAGCCAGCGTAAAGCAATCCTATTCCAAAGGTGCTTATTTGGGGAGGGATATTTATGTCTGTTGCAGTCATATTTGGGGCTGTTATGTTCTGAACCTATTGCGTGTATATTAGATAAAACATAGGAATAGGATTTGGGCAGGAAGGAGGACCTCAGGGAATGAAGCAACTCAGTCTGTGGTATTAGATTATTAGGAAGTGGGAGTTACCGTATGTCATTTGTGTTATTGGCATTTGGGGAGAAGAGCCAGGCACATCCCCCAATGTCTTTGGGGTAGGAAGGAGCTTCTCAGGGGATGCAGTGGAGGCATAGATGGGGCCAGCTTTGGAGCAAGGGAGTGTGGATGAGAGAAGAGCTTTGCCCTTTGTCCCTTGGTCTCATCTGACTGTTGATATTTTTTTAAATCTTAAATTACTCCTTCATGTCAAAGACAAAAACATTATTCCAAATTGTTTGAAGGTTAAAAAAAAGTTTTTAACAACAACAACAACAAAAAAAATCCAGTTATTGAACTGTGACTCTCTACTCTTTCTCTTGAAGTGCATTTTAAAAACCCTCTTCCTTTCCATCCCATTTACAGGGCTCCAATTTACGCTCAAGTAAACAGAAAAATATATATCTAAAGAGAGATAATGATAAAGTAAATTCTGCAAAATGCTGATACTTAGAGCATCTACACAGAGGAGATATGGAATTCCTCCCTTTTGCTCTATACATTTTTCTATAAGTCTGAAATTAAGTCCAATTAAATGTTAGAAAAGGAACAACGATTTTTTTATTCATCCATCCCTTGCTGTTCCTTCTACTATCTCTTCCTTATTGTCTTTACGACAATTATGTCAACATAACTCCTGTGAAAATCCTTGAAAAATGGCCACTCTTAGGAAGCGCACTCAGGGTGGTGCTGTCCTGTGGCTGTGTGGCCCTGTGCTTTGGCCCTGCAGTGACATGTGGGCAGGCAACTTTCAGAGGCCCTGCATTGCTGGATCTGCTTGGGGACAGTGACACGCAGGTGTAGCACAGAAGCTGCAGAACACTTGCTGCTGCGGAAGTGACTGGTTCTGGCATCTGCACTGGGTAAAGGCAATGATCAGAGGAGGTGAAACAAAAAAGAATTGATTAGCTGTATCTACATATTTTATTCCTATTCAATCAAGACAAAATTTCAGAGGAACTCTGGTTGGTGAGTGGCAGTTACACTTTTTTCCACCTGCATGGTTGGAACAAGGCTTGGTGACTCTCACAGAGACTGCCTGCGCATCAGGATTGTAACTCTTAAATGTAGGACACATGCAGACTTTTAGATTTGCCTTAATGAAATCTGACCACTAGATGGGTGGAAACTCAGATGGGAAGAAGTTAGTTTTCACCTCTTCCAGCATGTTTTCTTTTCCTGGAGTGCAGACTCGGCTGCCTGCACTTAGAGTTCCTTGTGTTTTGAAGCAAGGAGAGAAGACGTACAAGACAGAGTCTGTTTCCTGGGGAAGGATGGAGGCTTTGGGTATTGTGGCAAATCTTCTCAGACCCATTGTTTACTGACAAGGGAGCTGGAATGTGTGTGACTTTGGGATTTCTTTTGGGGGGACGTTTTATTTGTGTCTTTTGAAGTCATACACCTCAGGTGTGATGAAGGGGACTCTACTCATTATGCTGTGGGAAACATTTTTTCCCATAATGACTCAAAAACATGGGCTTGTTATTGTGAGAATAGCAGAGTACATCCTCATTCCACACAAACAATGTGACACAGACCTGGAGCCAGGCCAACGTTTTCTATGAATAGAACTCAGCAAAGAGAACGTTAGACACACTTTGGATTCACATGGCAATTCTCAGTGCTTGATCCCAACAGAGGAAATGATTTACCTGCTCTTCGAGAGTGGAAATTGAGAGAATTCCTGGTTAGCACAATGCATTATTTGTGTGACAAGAATAATGTTGGTGCCTCTCATCAGAGACGCATTGGTTTTGGGGTAGTTTTTGCAGAAGTAAAATGGATTTCAGGGGAGGAAAGAATATAGTAGTTCCCCCGTATCCACAGCGGGCATGTTCCAAGACTCCCAGTGGGTGAATACAACCATGGATATAATACTGACCCCTAGATACACTGTACTATTCTTTCTCCTATACATATATACCTGTGGTAAAGTGTAATTTATAAATGAGGCAGAATAATATATAAACAACAATAACCATACTAAAATAAAGCAATTCTAGCAATATACTATATAAGATGGCCAGCATCACTACTCTTGCATTTTGGGGCCACTGTTGAATAAAATAAAGGTTACTTAAATGGAAACACTGTAATTCCATGGCAGTTGGTCTGATCATTGAGTTGTCTTCTAAACAACTAACAGAAAGGTAGTGCTCAAAATGTGAGTATTCTAGACAAAGGGATGACTTACACATTGAATGGGATGAAATGAGATGGTGTGAGATTTCATCACACTACTTAGAACAACATACCCTTTAAGACTTATGGATTGCTTATGTGTGAAATCTTCCCATTTACCATTTCCCTACCCTGCTGAAATGTAATAGAGTCTATGGAAAGTGAAACTGTAAGTAAGAGAGAATTGCTGTACACGTGAATGAAATGCCCAGGAGCAGTCAATGGTATTCACCAGGGCAGGGCCATCTGGTCTGGGATGCACTGTCCTACTGACAGGATACTTTTGTCTATGCTTATTTCATTGCAAGAAACAGAAAATTCCCCAGAAATACTGAAGTTATAAAAAAGAGAGAAGGGCAGATGGGTTGTAAGGGTACAGACAGTTAATAAAGTATGGTTGTCCCTAAGAGGAGTTAGGTCTGGTGAGGGCAAATGTGTAAAAACATAAATGTCAACTCTCCTCTCCAGTAGCCCAATGACTTTCTTTATGCCTAATTCACTCTCTTTTCTATCAGTTGGCTTTTTCTGCTTAACAATGGCAACAACAATAATACATAATGTAATACCTACAATGATAAATAGCATTTATTGAGTATCTGACTTGCACAAGCTCTGTCCTAAATGTTCTACATGTGTTGATTTGTTTAACTCTTCCATTGGGCAGGTAATATTTTTGTACCTATTTTTCAGATGAGTATACTAAGGTCTGTGACAGTAGAGCAGTTTGCCCAAGAAGGCACAGTGTGTGACAGAGCTGAGTCTCAAACTCAGGCAGTTTGCTTCTGGTTTGGCGTCCACTGGGATTGCCTTTTCAGCAGTCATTACTTTTATGACATTACACGACCTTTTTCATTTTTAGATTTTTAGCATGTTGACTGTCTAAAAGATGGCTACAGAATATATTAGTACAAAGTTTTGAAAGAAAAATTCTGCCTGGTCACACATCACCCAATTAATGTTTTGAAAAAGTTCATCTATTGCAGCTCTTTCCTTGTGTATTCAATTTTTTTTTTTTTAGTGACAAGGTGACAGAAATCCAGTATAAAAGCTATTTACATTTAAAAGGGAGTACTGTATGCAGATCACTTCTGACTTACAATGATGTGACTTTCAATGTTACACTTTTCTGATGGTACAAAAGTGATTTGCATTCAGTAGAAACTGTATGTCGAATTTTCAATTCTGATTTTTTTTTTTTTTTTTTTTTTTTTGGTACCAGGGATCGAACTCATGACCTCATGCTTGCCAGGCAGGTGCTTGTGCTGCTGAGCTATATCCCCGGCCAATTCTGATTTCTTTTGCAGGCTAGAGATATACGGGCTGATGCTCTCTTTCAGTGCTGGGTGGCAGCAGCAGCAGCAGCAAGCTGCAGCACCCAGTCTGTCATGTGATCACAGGAGGAAACAACTGAAGTTCCAGTGTTCTCTGCTGTCAAGCTATGATGTTGGTACAGTAGTTTTATTAAATGCATTTTCAATTTAATGATATTTTCAATTTATGATGGATTTATCAGGACATAACCCTATCATAAATCAAGGAGTGTTTGGCTCCCATAACTGAAGTGGGTCCATCTGGTTTCATGTTTGGTTGAGTCCAGGGGCTACCCTTATGTTTCAGGCTTCTGTTTTACTCCCCCATTTCACAGGAGCAGGTGAATCTGGGGTCACCCATCTAATCTAGTGACTGCAAAAGTTTTGTAATTGTTGCAGGAGAAAAGTTCTAGGAAATGCCCTGGTGAAATAGTCTCAATGACCAGGTCAGGATTGAGAGTGGAGATGGAAGAATTGTCCATGGGAAAGAAGGATTTGGATACCAAAAGAATGATGTAAATAGTGACAGAATGCAGAGCAGCAGCAATACCTTCTAGTTGCAGAGCTCCAACTTTGTCATGAGGAGAACAACAGTTCACATAGTACCACATGAATGTAGGACATGAAGAGCTATGGTCAGGAAGAAAGGTCTCTGACAAGAAGGTCTGGCTAGGGAAAATGTGCAAAAACATGCATAACAGTTCTGGCAATGGCTAATCCAAGTAGCTAAGTTCTGGGAAGCACATTGTAGCACTTGGCCTTGAGAGAAAGAAAATACTTCGGTACCGAGAGTCATGAATCTGGCCTGTGTTGTGTGACTAACTAGGAATATGACGTTGGGCAAATCATTCAGTCTTTTTGGGCCTTTCTTTCCTCCTCTGTAAAATGAGGGGTATGGATAATTAACCTCTAAAGTCCCATCTAAGTACTAAAACTCATATTCTGTCTTTTAGGTACTGATTTGTATTTTATTCTACTGAGATATAGTGATCTGATTACAATCAGAGTGATCTCATTACTCTGACAGCAAGCAGAAGTGCTGAGTCCAGGGAGATGCTGGGGGCAGGGATTAGACTCATGACTATGCTGCTCAACTGCAACAGGATGACAGAACTGGCACTTGTCTTTAAATTTCTTTTATTGTCTATCATCTGTCAATGCCTTAAACTCCAGCATTGACATATTTTAGGTTTTTAAGTCAATCACACTAGCTTTGATATATCTGTTCTCTTGACCGAGATCTCTCAACTTGCATTATTTGCTGAATTTGTCATTCTTCAAATTGCAAATCAACTGTTCATTTTTTATTTTTTATTTTATATTATTTTTTTGTAGCATTGGGTATCAAAATCACAACCTCACTCCTTCCAGGCAGGCACTTAAGCCACTGAGCCAAACTCCCAGCCCTAGTTTTTTGAGACAGGGTTGCAATACGTAGCTCAGGCCAGCCTTGTGCTCACATTGTAGCCCAAACGGGCCTAGAACTCACAACGTTCTTCCTACCTCAGCCTCCTGAGTGCTGGGATTAAAGGCATGTACCACCACGTCTGGCTGTTTATTTTTTAAACAAAAATATTTACTGGCCTCCTGACTTGAGTAAATCCCTTTCTGATGTGCTTTACAAGCACCATGCACAGTCTCAGCAGGCATCTAGGATAAATGTAGCTATAAATTGCTCAAAATTAGAAACTATATCTCTTTTTGTTCACCATTTGTTTCTAGGAAGCAACAGTAGCAATTACTAGAGAATATTTGTTAAAGTTTTAGTTTTAAGATGGCTTAAATATCAGGGAAAACTGCACAGGGGAAAGTTGATGCTCTTCTGTGGATTTCACTTCAGCTTCAGAAGTGTGGCCCGTGATTGACTAAGATCAGCAACAACTGAGTGAAGAGAGTTTCAGAGCTAACTCCTTTTTGCTTAGCCAAGAGGAGCATATGTGGTCAGGTTTTTCTTCTTAGAGGTTTACTTGCTCAGTGTAAACCCTTAGTTCTAATCATCTTGTAAGATCCAAAGACTTTCTTATGAGTCACCACATGCAAATCTCATTTGGCAAGATGGAAAACCAACGTGCCTCTCCTGAGAAAGTTTAACATCACAGCACAGGGTGTTATTCCGTGCTAGCTGGTACTCAGTGATCAAAGACAGAGATGAGTGTTTGCTAATGATGACCATGGGAGGAAAAGCAGAGCCTCTCATCTACAACTGTTTGCACAACAAAGAAGCACAACCATCTGAAGAATAGACACAAAAGCAGAATAGAATGATGACATTTGGGCTTGCCTCATTTCTCTCTGTCCTCAGAATCCACAACATCTGGCAGAGTGCAGATCCCTTGTGCAGGGCAAGTGAGAACATTAATCTTGGGAGTTCTTTTACATGGAAAAGGCCACTTCTTCAGAGTGCAGCAGTATCCCAAGCTTTGTGCTTATTCTGCTGAAGTCGCACACAGACACTTTACTTAAGCATATTTTGACTCATCTCCATATCTTAGTATTATCCTGCAGAGTTCTCATCTCTGTACTTGAGGATTTTTATAACTTAAAGGCAAGAATGAGCATTTTCCCAGGCCTAGGGATGTGCTTGAGCAGTGATTCATGAAATTTTCTTATTCCAGATTCTTACGTGCCTCTCAGAACCTGGATTCCCTTTTATGGTTCCCATTGTGATCCTAAACATCCATTGTCATAGCCTCAGTCTCTGAGACACCAAGCTGCATTCTGGCCACAGGGCTAAACCTCGAGCACATGAACCTCTTTTCCCTTATCAAAGTCAGGCATGGTAATTGAACCCAGGTTATTTCCCTCTCAATGCCCTGGCCAGAATTTTTCTTTCATTTTTGTTCATATTTGCATAGTCCAGGAATCATCTTGATACCAAGGATAACACAACTCATCCCACATCCTACCTCAACTTATTTTTCTTTTTTGGTCCCTGAGTTGTTGGCCTCTTAGGACCAGTGTGGTCTTCTGCCTTGCCCAAGACAACCAGTGCTTCTGACTGAAGCCCTTTTTCTCCTTCCGGCTAGTATGGCTGACCTTGGTTTTTTATTGGAGTAGCTCCTTTCTTGACTTCCACATCAGAAAAGTGGAAAGTTCTACCATTCCCTAGAGTACTTTTTTTGTTTTTTGGCCCCATGGTTCTGAGTTTTGAATGTCATTTCTCTTTTAATTTTTGAAGACACTTACTTGAGAATCTATTTGAGTTTGCAGGTCAGTTTCCCCCAAACTCAGCTGTGGTCTCTCTGAGTAGTACTTTTGCAGCTCTTGTTATTCATTCATCATTGAGCAAGTTCATATTGTGGCTGTTCTGCATTTCATGTGGTACTGATACATCATTGAGACAGTCATGGCTGTGTGAGGCCAGATGCATGGAGATGTGGAAAGTATTCACAGGTGGTGCTAAAGGGCTAGAAAGCTAGAGAGAATGAACATGGCTTTGCAGTGGGAGCTCCCACACTCTGCCCAGAGAGAGCTTCAGGAATGAAGCACTCACTCATTCATTAGGAGTGCTGTGAGCAAATAGATGACTCCGCTGTCCCTTCTAGAACTGCATCTTTTCACAGGGCTGCCTGCATATGTAGACTAGCATGGGACTCCGAAGGTCCAGTCCCAACGCTCATAACTACCCTGGGTGGTCTTCTCAGTTTTAGAATTGTAAGCAGTGACCCTGAGTTTTTATGGAGTCTGTGCCACAACTCTGCTTCCTCTTCTGGCTGATCCTACTCCTTCTCCTGTCCTCTCTTCCCTTCCCCAGGTAGTGTTACTCTAAGAGCAGTCCTTAAGAGATCACCTGTATGCCAGTTTCTATCCCAGCGCAGGTGTGTTTGTTAGCTTTTCATAATTGTGAAAAAATATCTGAGAAAATCATCTTAAAACAAGGAAAGGTTTATTGTGGCTCATGGTTTCAGAGGTTTCGGTCTGTAGTCACTTGGCTCTGAGGCTTTGAGCCTGTGGTAACATGGTACATTGTGGCAGGAGCACTTGGTAGAGAAGTCTTGTTTTTCTCATGTAGCCTTGGAAGGGAGGTGGGGAGATACGAGGGAGAGAGAACCAGGGTCCCAATATTCCTTTCAAGGGAAGGTTGCTGGTGCCCTACCTTCATTCCATTAGGCCCCACCTCTTAAGGGTTCTACAAACTCTCAGTAGTGCTACAGATTGGGCACCAAGCCTCTAATACACAGGCCTTTGGGGGACATTCATGGTGCAGATTGTGACAGTTTGCTTCCTAGAGACCTCAGGCTGTGACAAGCACCCATTCTGGAGGACATCACAGGTCACACACTCCCCAGGGAGGCTGTAACAGCTCCTTGTTTTAATCATTTGCCTGGGGTAGGTACCTTTTTGTGACTCCTTTTTCTGGAGGGGATGCCTTTGTGCAATTCATAGCTGGGAAGACACACCTTTGTAATTTATTGCCTAGTTCATTTTGCAGTTTGCACTAAGCCTTCAGAAAGGGCCTTGCCAACCCAAGCTCCATATCTCCAGGGACCAGGCCTCTCACTTAAGTTTGGATAAACTTTAAAAAAGATAAAAATATTTCTGGGAAAAAATCAAGACGGAAGTGAAATATAGTGTCTTGAATTTGAGGGAAAAAATAAACTAAAAGGAAATTCCATAGGTAGTTCATCAGAGCTCAGGTCCTTGGGTTTTTATTAATCTGAAGGAGAAAAAAGGCAAAACGGAAATAACTTTTCATATTCAAAGGCAGTGCTTGTGATGGCAGGAAAGTGGCTAAGGAATCCATTGCTGTTTGCTATTTAGGCACAATCAAAATATGTTTTTCATTTGTGCATCTTTTGGGCATTGAGCTAGCTTACCACTATAGCCCGGGGCTCTTGGTAAACAATAGACAGGAACCAGAGAAAAGGCACCACAATTCCATCAAGACTACTTAAATTTAATTTTAGGCCAAGTAAAAGAAACTCTAGCTGGAATATCCAAAGTGTCCAAATAGTAAAAATAGAAAAATTCCTTTGTAGAGAAGATTTTAAAACAGTGAGATGAATTTTAAAGGTTTCTTGAATTGTTAAACTCATGTGTTGCCACCTCAAACAGGATGTAATCTTTAAGACAGTGGAGGTTGTTCTGTATTCTTGATAAATCTGGTCTGCTTTTTGTACATGTCAGATGAGAAATAAATGCCTAGATAGAATGAATGAATGAGTACTGCCTCTACTGATCAGTCTTGCTCTTTTTTACAAACTGCTTTTTCACTGATTTATTCATCAATAAATTTATTACTTGTTTTCTATGAATCAAGTACTGGATCTACAAAAATGAAAAAAAGGGATGCTCACAGTTTGGGAGAAAAATAGGCAGGAAAAGGCACTGAAAAGAGGTGGGTACAGGGGCTCAGGAAAGCATCTACAAGGTGAACTGAGATTTGAAGAGTTTGATCAGGAACAGTGTAGGTCAAGGAAGTATGAGGCAGAGGAACAGCAAGAGCAAAGGGTGGGCTTTGTGACAAAGAGTACCTGAGGAATTTCAAGTAATCCTGATGACCTCAGGAGAAGTAGGAATTAAGAATAAACTGCAGAGGGAGGCTCAAGACATAATGAAAAATGTTTAGTGCTAAGTGAAGGGTTATGATTTTTTTCTGTAACAAACAGTCAGAAGCTAAGAATGATATAGTGCTGACACCACATGGAAGATATACCCTGGGAGACATATCCTTCTGAGTCAAGCCCCCAGTGACCCTCCTCTTCCAACTAAGCCCCATCTCCTCACAGTACATTCAGCTGTAGCACTCCAATGATCCAATTACCTTTCCAAAGCCCTGCTTCTGAGATCATGAAAGTTTTAGGGGTCATTCTAGATTCAGACATAACATTCTGTCCCAAAAGACTCATGTACACATCTTTATGTAGAAAATATTTAGTTCATTTCAAAGATTTGCCAAAATTTTAACAGCTCAGCATTGCTGAAAAGGCTAAGTTCAAAGTCTACTCTGAGGAGTAGGCAAATTCTTAGCTATGATCTGTAAAAATCAAAAAGAAAGTTGAAAATACTTCTCACATACAGTGGAACAAGGTAAATATTCCCATACCAAAAGGGAGGAAATAGGGGAATGGAAAGGAATGAGACCAAAACCAGAATAAAACCCAGCAGGACAAAACATGAAATCCTGTAGCTTCATGTCCAGTGTGCAGAGCAAGTTGTGAGAAGTGAACTGCAAACCACTTGAGTGGCTCTACCCCTGTGGCATTGATTATTGCAGCCTTCACGATGTCTATCTTGGATTGGCTCTGCTTACTACCTGCAACTTTCCTCAGCAGATGTTCCATATTCTTAGTTCCTGTTCTTGGATGTTCAACTACACTTTTGGCATTATTCTCATAGCTTCATGCACTGCCCACCAGGAGCATGCTGCCTGGTCTCCCAGGTCTTCTGAAATCTAGATGGTAGCCTCCCTGATTCCACAATTCTTGCATTCCACATGCCTGTAAAACCAGCAGCACATGGATCACAACAAGGTCTACCACCAGTTTGAATAATAACCAGTCCCCCTTGGATCATGACTGCAGAGGCTTCCAAGGACAGATGACTAAGCTCTGGGAGCCAAATACAGGGGAACCAATATCCTAGGCCATTCTTCTTGAGCAGGGTGGCCTGGAGCTCTCTTCCCAATGCAAAGTCTTTCACTTTTATACTTTTGGCCCTGAGATTGGTAAGGTCTTGTGGATTTCTGAAATGCCCATAAGCTATTTTTCCTGTTGTCCAAATGCAAGGGACTTGACTTCTTTATAATGCTGATATTTTCAACAACCAAGCACTTTTAAATCAAAACTTTATAGGCCCCAAATTTAGAGGCCCCAACTTTACAGATTTCAAATTTATAGGAGCTTCCCTTTTAGCTACCAACCTCCTCAGCCTGGTCTTTATTTGCATTTTTATCAGCATTCTAGTCTTCAAAGTGCTGACCAAAATCTCTCATTAAGCTCACCTTAGAGTATTTTAGGGCTTCTCTAGCTAGTATCTCCAAATCTTTTCAAACTCTTCCTATGAACCTGTTGGGAGGAGTTCATGGACTCCTGAACTACATGGTCAGGTACAGTCCCAGCAGTGACACCACTTCTCTGACACTAAAATTCATCTTAGTCACTTTTTTCTTAACTGGGGCACAATACCCAACACCCACAAATTAAAGGAGAAGAGGTTTATTTTAGGTCAATGTTTCAGAGATTTCAGTCCTTACATGGTTGGGTAGATCCATGACAGGAATGGCATGGTGGAAGGTCTTGGTGTGGAAAAATGCTGCTCACATGATGGTGGCCAGGAATCAGAAAGTGAAGGTAGGAGCCTAGGAGAGATATTACTTTCCAGGTCACAACCATAGCAAGCTGCTCTTCCAACTAGGACCCACTTTCTAGCAGCACATTCACCTGTAGTATCCCCATGACCCAATCACCTTCCCAAAGCCCACCTCTGAGTGCATGAGAGTCTTGGGGTCATTCGTGATCTAAACCATAACAAGGATCAAACTCAAACGGAAGGCGTATGGGCATTAGATGACCTAACATCCAAGGATCTGGAAGAGATATAAGTTGAGGATATTTATGACTTCAGATGTGCTTCTTATTGATACTCTTCTTTATCTTCTGTGAGTCATGTTAGCTTTTGTTGGATTTAGTCAAAGAAGCATAGAGTTATCTTTAACAAGATTCCAGATTAGGGAGAAGTGTGTGGCCATGGGGAAAAGTAAAATTCTTTATTTAAAAAAAGTTGCTATTGACGCCAAACTGTAGTATTTGATTTACAATTTTTTTGAACTTTGTAAAAATGTGAAATAAGTAAAATTTTTAGAACGTTTGGTAACAAATATTAAGATAGACGTTTTTTATATTACTTTTGAGCACTTTAATTTTTTCCCCAATTGAATTTTGTCAAAGGAATGATTATAATAGAAAAAATTTGACCAAATGATCCATAAATAGACTTATTTTGAATTTCCTATCCTACAGTTTAAACGAATAATCTTGGCACATATTTTTGTGGCTCTCCAAACCAGTTATTAACTTTATACTTACAATGTCCATAAACAGTATATTGCAAAATCAGTTTTTTATTTTATGTTTGGGTGTTTTTTTTGAAAATTGAATATATTTATAATGTAATAGTCAAGAACCAAAATTGCTGTGTAGCCACATTGCCACCAATGTTTAAAAAGTGTCTCCAGAGATTATAAAAACTTTAACAGAAGAAAGATAAACATTACACAATTTAAATTACAAAATTATCTCCTACAATTTAAAATGAGCTCCTATTTCTTTTTTTTTCCAGTAGAGCTAAGATTTAAGAGGAATAGAGCAGTGTGTGTGTGTATGTGTGTGTGTGTGTGTGTGTGTGTGTGTGTGTGTGTGTGTTTAAACAGTACAAAGTATTGACTGCAGGGCCTTTTGCACGCTAGGAAAGCACTCCATCACTAAACTACATATCCAGCCCATTTTATTGTATTGTATTATTTTGTTTTCAGACATCCAATAAAATTCAGCTTAAACTAAAAGCATAAGCAGTTAAATATAAACTTCTTAAAAATGAGATTAATTTTATAGACCCAATGAATGACTCCGAATAGACTAAAATTTTTACACAGAAATGCATTCATGTTTGTAAACAGAAAGAAATCTGTTAAGAACAGAGAAATATGAAAGAGAATCAGTTAAAAACCATTTTATCTTGGAAATATAAGATATAATTATTAAATAAAATAGTTAAGTGATGAGGTAAACTCTGGGCTGAATACAAAAATAGAATTATGACCTAGTGGGTTGTTCTTGGAAATTCAGCTATAAGGAAGCACATAGAGACAATAAAAGACCTTAGTTAGCAGTGAAGAGCCAGGCTGAGACTCACAGTTCCCTTCACTGGCATTCTAGAAGAGGGGATCAAGAAAGGTTGTAGAGAAGCAGTAAATGAAGTCTATATATATATATATATATATATATATAGGCTGAATTTTGAGATTAAAAATGTCCTTTATAGGGTAAAAACAAAATAAGTTAACATACATTTAGATGAATTATGGTGAAATTAAAGAACATTAGAGATAAAGAGAAAATTTTTAAGTTTCCTGAGTGAAAAGACAGATTATACTCAAAGAAATAACAATTAGTCTAGAATAATTATTGATCTGTCCATTGATTTTTTAGTGGCAAGAGTAGATGCCACTAGAAACCTAAATAACATCTTCGGTGTCAAAGGAAACTGTTTATGAACAGGAATTTTAAAAAAATTGTTTTTTTTATTAGTGCATGTTTGCTATATGTGACAATCACATCCATTGTGAGGAATTTGTACCTGTACATAATATATCTTAATTCTTTATTTTTTCCATTCCCCTCTCCTCCCCTCAAACCTTCTTCTCCTCCTCATTTATAAAATCTGTATTTCCTTTTTTCCTTCAGTTTTCTCTTTTTAAAAATCCCCTTTCTCTTCTTTTCATTCACCCTCTCCCCATCCATTATTCCCCTTCCCATTTGTACGAGTTCTTCCTATTTCCTAATACAGCATGAGTAAGCAAAAAGACTTCTTACACCAGGTGAGCCTCCATTATCCACACTCAGAACTATGCAAAACCCATTTAGTTATCACACCCCTAATCCCTGTATCACATGCCCTAGACCCAGCCATCTCCAAAAACCTCTATGAGCGCATGAGACTTTGGGAGCCATCTAGATACGAGTCATGACAAAGTGGATTACCCTGGCCTACATAAGAAAAATAAAGGTTATTAGGTTAGATGACAAAAAGCCATATCTGATTGCTTTCTCAAGTCATATTTTAAAGAAAAGTGATGCAAAACATTTAAAAATGAAGAATGGAGAAAACACATAATAGGCAAATTTGGAAAGCAATACATATATATCCATATTTTAGAATTGTATTTTAATTGACATATAATTGTTCATATTCTTGGGATATAGTGTAATAATTTGATACACATGTGCAATGCATAATGATCAAATCAAGATAATTAACATTTCCATTTTCTGAAACCTTTTATTTAATGAAAGTGCCTATATAATTCTTTTCCTCCATACCACCAATAATAGTTTTACATATAAAATAATGTTTTTTGGTTCACAAAACAGGAAGGTAAGAGCACATATAGAAGGATGAAGTTGTATGTTATTGATATTTCTCTGAATTAGCTTCTAATGGGTGGTTACTAGTGATCATGTTAAGTCAACAGCACAAATACTGGTTTTGGAGACCTGCCAGTTACTACCATTGATTGAGAACATCTTACATATGAAATCTTGATAATAGGGAAAGCTAAATTCTCATCCTAAAAATAAAAAATTGTTTGTATAATCTTTTGTCTCACAATCTATGAAGTAGCTCGTGTTCACTCCAAAACAGAGCCTGAGACAAAGTTTCACATGCAGGTATTTATTAGGCAAGTGATTTCAGAGAGTATTTCAGGACAGTACTCCTGGAAGATGACAGAGCATTTGTCTATTAAATATTTATCCACTAGCTCCATTCTTCATTAGTTAAGGGAGGCTCCTTGGTGCTAAACTCCCTATATTTCTAGGTTGTTCTTGTTCCTGTATGCATTCAGCTTCACAGTGTTAAAGTCACAGAGCATAAAGTGAGAAATTCTTAGCACCAGCGTGAAGGGAAGAACTTAAAGTTGTATTTCACGACGATTGTCAAAGCTCCACTTGCCACTGCAGCGGTTGAAGGAAGTGAGGGTAGAGAGAATTGGAGATAATACAAAAAAGGTGTGGGATACAGATCCTGACATGTGTTTTCAGGGAAGGTATCATCAAACATCTGCTGATATACACTAAGTGAAAATCATTCATTATATTACTCACTCAATTCATATACCTACAGCGTGCTGTCTTCAATTTGAATTATGAGAATTTACAGCAATGTATGCCTTTTAAGTAAGCAGAAAAAAGTCCTCTGGAGGATGAAGACAGAATTCAGACTGGGGATAAGAGAATTCAGACTAAGGGTGAGAAAAGAAGTCAATCAGTGTGGCTAGATATTGCCAAAATTCAATTAAAGTCATTTTAGAACATTCACTTCCTTTTGGTTGATTGTATCATGTGATTATCTGAAGAAGGTATTTAATTGATGCTATTGTTTGGTCGTATGTGTTTTCCCAAAATCCACATGTTGCAACCCTTATAAAAGGCTACAAACTCAAACCAGGCATGGTGGTGCATGCCTACAATCCCAGCACTAGGGAGGCTAAGACAGGAGGATCGTTGTGAGTTCAAGTCCAGCCTGGGCTATATAGTGAGACCCATTCTCAAAAATTAAAACACACACACACACGGCTAAAATTTTCTTTGTAAGGTGATTAAGGGAGCTGACTAATCTCTTTTGCCCTTCTAATTCTTCTGCTGTGTAAGGCCACAGTGTTCGTCCTTTTGCCGTGTGAGGACACAGCAACAAGGGGTCATTTTGGAAACTGAAAGCAACCCATAGCAGACACCATATGTGCTGGTATATTAATCTTGGACTTGTCAACCTCTAGAAATGTAGGAAGATAAATTTCTGTTCTTTATAAATTACTGGTTTAAAGGCCTGGGTATGGTGGTAGATGCCTGTAATCCCAGCACATGGGAGGCCGAGGCAGGAGGATTACCGTGAGGTCGAAGCCAGCCTGGGCTACATAGTGAGTTCAAGGCCAACCTGAACTCCATAGTGAGACCCTGTCTGAAAACTGAACAAACAAACAAAAAATTTACCAGGTTTAGGTACATTGTTATAGTGGCATGAACAGAATAAGATAGTTTGGTTAATATGCCACCTTCAATATGAGGGTCCCACATTGACTATAGATAGGGTGCATCACCTCTTAAGAGACTAGTTTATCCTATGCCCAGCCTATTTGTTCTTGTCTTTCATTCAGCACAGACACTGACTTCATAGCAAATCAGCTGTGGCAACAGGAGCTAGTTTGGTTTTACTTAGTAGCAGTGGAAAATATTATTACTTGGACGGGTGAATGTCATTTGAAGCGTCTTTCTATTAAAGAGATAGAGTGAATGACAGGTTTGTAAAGACTTTGAGATTTTCTAGTACAATTTTGTCTCTTTATAGTCCAGGGCATAGATTAAGTACATTGATTTCTTGCATTGGAAGTTTTCTGCCACTAGCTCTGATATCAATTAGCCTTAGATCTTCTTAGTGGTAAGAAGTAGTAAATATGAGTAACAGTACATAACATAGTATCACTATCCTAACATCTAGCATCAGAATTTCCTTTAGGGCAGGGTCAATCAGCACAACAAAGATGGGACCCCCACAGCTTGAAGGTGCTGATAGTGAGGCTTTGGGAGAGAATTCCCTCTGCATGAAGAGGAAAGGAATTTATTTGTTTCTCTTGGGGAGAGAGAGGGAGGGTCACTTGATCTCAGTCAGTTGGTATTAGGCTATTTCTCCAACTGTATGCAAAACCTACTACTCCTATCTCTGTTCTCCATGTGAACAGTCCCTACTTACATAATGCCCTCTAAACTGGGAATTCCTAATCAGTTAAAGAATAAGACTTAAGCATTTAAGAAGTGGACATGTTAGGAAATTTATCCAAACAACTAAAATAGTGTTCCATTTCCTTGACTGGGTAGGGTAAGAGAGATGAGACCACAGAGGAGAAAGAAACCAACCAGATGGAGAGGGGGAGGACCCAGCCAAGGAGAAGTGGATGAGGTTCAAATCACTCACTGGTGTCTTAGCTGGGTTACATTTCAAGGACAGTAATAGCTATGATTTCATTTGCAGTGTTTTGTCCTGAGTTCTCCATCACCTTTAAATGAACTCCAAATTTCAGGAAAGTCTACCTTATTTTCTCTTGCAAGAGGAGCAGGGGAACCAGTGAGATTTTACTAAGTGTATCTGAAAAGAAAGCTAGTTTTATATTTGGGTGAATCTGGTACAATCATAAGCAATATTCTAAAAAGAGAAGAGACTATAAAAACATAACAATTTGCAAGATCCTAGACAATTTGGAGATGACTAGATTTCTATACAATGGGGGATTAAGGGTTTTTAATCACCCCTGGATCTTGGCAATGTGATGTCCTAGACACTCCTCTTAAGCTTGTGAGAATGAAGCAAAAACTCTGTGCCTTTAAAGTTCATGCCATTCAACTACGCTCCAGTTTCTCCCTCTTCACTTGTCACTATCTCGATCTCAGGTGTTGATGATCTGAATTCTCGGCTCAAAGGCTACCTGCTAAATTATCACATGGGTATATTATAGCCATGTGGTAAGCTCTTTGCCAATAGGGACTTTTGGCTCCACAACCTCTTCATTTCCAATTCCATTTCTCATCTTTACCACAGTCTCCTTTGCATCATAATCACTCAAAACAGTCCTGCCTTAAAAAATCACTATTTCAGTTACTGTGTTCCCTGGCTACAGCCTGCCCTCCTTTCAGTCTGCTCAGTGACTCACAGCATCGACACTTTTAAGTCACAATGGATCCTCCAGTCCCAAATCCATTAGCTTTTCTGTGTCTCCACTTCCTTCTTTTTTATCTGGAACTTCATGGTCCGCCAATTTAAAAACAATTCTTGCCAGTTCTCCAGAGTTACCTTCTGACTTTTTGATTAACACACATGACAAAACCTGAATACAGCAAAAGATCAAATGAATACCCCTCTAGCCTGTCGATGAGGAATCAACTCCTATTTGAGGTCTTTATACACATAGATTTAAATGTTATTGGTTTTAATTGCTATAGTCTGAGAATAGAGTCACACTATCGTGTGATCTACAGTAGATGTCTAAACACCACCCAACATATATTAGTCCTTGATTACATCCAAGCTTATTTTTAAACTTCCCAAGATAGTAATTTTTGAAGTCCTCTATGATGTTTTACTTGCTTCTTTTTTTTCTCACTCTCCATATCAAATTAATTACCAAATCTTGTTGATTATAAGTCTAAAATCACCCACAACTCTGTGCATTTCTTTCCCCTACTGTTACTGCCACAGTTCAGTTTCCACCATCTCTGATAAAGACTGTGGAAATAGCACCCTAACTGCTTTCGCCATCTCCAATCTCTACCCTTCTGCTTTCCATTCTTTATTTATTTTTATTTATTTATTTATTTATTTATTTATTTATTTAGTGGAACCAGGGATTGAACTCACAACCTTGCGCCTACCAGACAGGTGCTTAAGCCACTGAGCCAAACTCCCAGCCCTTCCATTCTTTATTTTTACAGAACACATATGATGCTTTTCTACCACTACTGAAAGTCTTCAATGAATCACAAGTGCTAACATTTTTAACACTAAAAACTTAAACATCTTTTACCTTCAGCCTGCAAGAAACCTTTCCAGACCTACCTCCTACCCTCTTCTACACATATTTTTTGCCTTGGCCACAACCCATGAATCTATGTTCCTGGAGGGCACACTATATATTGCCACTCTCTTTCTGTTGCATAAGTTGTTTTCTTGAAAAGGAAGGCTATTTTCTTACATCCTTCATCTGTTCTTATTCTACTTAGCTTTCAAAACACATATATGTGTGTGCATGAATATATATGTAAAATACATATATACTCAATGTGAGCAGGTAAATGTCACAGTGGGGAAATGAAAGAGACAGTATTACCTAAGTAAGAATTTATCTTCTGTTATCCCCAACTCCTTAAATAAGAGATATAAATTATTGCATATATTGATCTTTTGTCTTTCTGTATTAAAATATTTTTAGTTTTCATTATTTTCACTTAAAGATGGCAGATAGACCAAAATAAAATGTCTGCCTGCTTTAACTTCATATCCTTTACTAACTACAATTTATGTACGACATTGCATTACGCATGAGCTTGCTGTGAGGTGCCAGTGGAACATGACAAAAAGGATAGATGAAGTGACTGAATAGTAACAGGAATTCTGGGAAACCTTTGAGCAACTTAGCAGGCAGAGTTACTCAACACCTAAAGGATAAAGCTTGGAGTTTTTTTTTTTTTCTTTCAGGCTGTATAAAAGGTTTTTCCTTTACAATTTTTAATTTTGTGTATATATTTAGGGTTTCCCTAAAGAGAAGTATCAAAAAAACAAAGCATCAATGCTACAGCCAAAGAATCAAACTTTAGCAAAGGTTTGTAGTTTAGACAAACAATGACTCCTATACCTTTCTTATTCTGAACGAGCGACAATTTGATATAGACCATTCAAGCATGAACATACTTTCATTTCACAAGTCTTGCATTTCCCATCAGGAAGCTAGATATAAATAAATTGTACTTCTACATATTCAAATACATTATTAAATTAGGTACCTTTACTTAAGCAATTAGCTTTGTAAATAGAAGACTAAACAAAAATCAAAATGCATAATAGTATCTTTTTCCCTGTAGACATCCACCACTTTCTGGACGTCAACTGATGTGTACTTATGGTTTGGAATGTTGACAACTGATGAGGAAGTTCTGGTGCTGAGACAGTCTACTCAAAAGGCCTCCCTTGTCCTTGTCCCCATGGCTGAGAAGAACAATTCTACCCTCACCATTATGTGCATGAGATTCACGTGTACTATAAAAGAATCACAGATGTGCTGAGGTATCAACCCTTGACCTGTGGTCAAAAGCAGACTCTGATTTACCTCAGTGTCCTATTAAGGTTATTTTCTATGAATGCTATGATGGGAAAAAGGAGAGGTCCTTTGCAAGGTCACAAGGTCTAAACTTTTTGCATGACACTGAAGACCTTTACAAATTTGCCTATTCTCTTCCCTTCTAGACCGGCACCCACAGCTCCTCTTACGCACAGCCCTTTTTAAATTCTCAGGGTGACATCCAACCCCAATTTCCTAAATGCCTTTACTTTGCTTTCCTTGTTTTTGCGTTCTGTGTTTATACTTAGAATGTCCTTCTTCCCCGTTTGCACCATTCATCTCTTATAAACTTTAAAAGCAAGATGGTGCCTCTTCCTTCATAAAACCATCATAAATCTCCAGGCTGAAACATCTCCTTCCTTATGTTTCCCTAAAAGTATGCTTTTTAGGCTCTAGTGCATTTGTTACGTTCTGCCTCGGGTTATAGTTATTTGTGCTTTATTTCCTCATCTAGAGTAAAAAGTTTGAGTACAGCCACTGTATTTATTACTGTTTCCATACAAGCGCTAGTAGGGTCTTGTGTATTCAAAACATGGTGGATGACTGGATTGACTATGCAAATACAAGATGAACGAGAAAACTGACTTCTATCTATTGTTCATTTATCATGTATTAAACAATTTGCTTGTGCTTTAAATTGGGCAATGTATGCAGTCTTCGCAATGTTCTTTGTGAAGAATGTAATTTGTAGATGGAGAATGGTAAAGTCAAATTGCCTCCAACTGAGAAATTGTCTAATGGAAAGGAGAAACTGCAGAGCATTGTACATTCAGGGATCCAACAGAAATCTTGACTCGATGAAGGCGTCAGAGTTTGATTATCGTTCTGACCATGGAAGTCTCTACATGGTAGAAAAGAGCAGCAGAATGTGCTAGAAACTTGATCTGAAATTTTGCTGTGTGAATTGCCTTGGTTAGTAAAATCTTGGCAAGAGAGTCATTTCAAAAACTTGAACATAAATCAGTCTTTCCTCAATAGAGAAAACCTTCTCCCTGAAACTGAATTTGAGGTGTCTAGATACAAATGGGTAAAGCAAAGCAATTTTTCTTAGCTTGAAGAATCTTCTACTGACAATTATGTGGAAATTGGGAAACAATGTCTATAGATTAAAAACGTTCTTTGGATAAATGTCTTCCCTCTGTTCTTTCTTGCTATAGTATGACTTTGCTTATTTTGTTATGATTACATTTTATGCTACTTCTTATTGAACAATGTTGAAAACAATACTCAGACTAGATGACTTCGATGAGCGGATTTCATTAGTTTCCAATAAGAAATTTCAGTGTGCAGTGTTCAGTGGTCCTAATTGATCAAGACTTGTACATTTTGGACAAACATTTTACTACAGAAAAAGTGGAAAAATTAATCCTAGATTTGACAGTGAGCTGACAAGTTTAGTTTAACTCAGGCTTCCCATACATTGAGAAAAATTAGTAACTCCGTTTCTCCTCCTCTGTGACTGTCAGATGCTGTGGTTTTCAGATAAGGCCAAGAATATAAAATAACTAGTGATACTAGCCACTACCTTTGTAGTATGTTCTATGGGTCACACAGTGCTGTTAATATCTATCATCCCATTGGCCTTCTGAACAACCTTGCAGAATAGATATTCTTAACATCATCCTACATTTTGTAGGGGCAAGAAATTAATCCTCAGAGAGGTAAAGTAACTTGCCAAAGGTCACGCAGTTCAAGGAAAGTAAGTGGCAGAGCCAGAACTCAGAATCTGAGTGGAGAGATTCCTCATTCCCTGCCAGTCCTTTTCAGCATACTGAAGGAATCACCAGTATGGAGATGAGTCTGGAGGTGGAGAGGAGAGTGACAAATTGGAGAGACTATAGAAGTAAGCGGGCTTGATGCCAAGGATAAACAACCATTAAGGGAATTTTCATACAACTGATTTCTTCCCTATTTTTGCATGCTGCATTGGCCACCTACACCTGCACCTGTTTCATATTTTAAACACAAAGTGAATAAGCATCACATAAACTGTCTGCCAGCCATAATGAGCACCACTCCTGCGAGATACACCATGGTTTTAGAAAGTTTAGATACTCTTGATTCATTTTCCAGGTTTACCTGATCTATATATCTTATGAACTTGTTTTTAATGGGAACAAAAACTGAGTGGGGCAGAGAAATGAGAAGAGGAGATGTTATTTTTAAGAGGTTTGCTGTCATTGTTGGGTATACAAGTGTTTTTAAACAAGAAAAGTTTAGCTTCAATTTCTACCACTATATGTTCCTCTCAAAGAGTATTAACTTTCTATTTTTGGATTTTTATGCACACTTTGTCTACATCTTGGACCATCACTGCCCAATGAAACTATGTTTTATGAAAATGTTAAATAATTGGTACTGTGGTTTATGAGGAGCCCCAGCTACACGTGGCTACTGAGTACTTGAGATATGGATAGTATGACAAAGAAACAGAATTTCAACTTTTATCTAATTTAACAAATGCAATTTAAATAGCCATAGGAGGCTACATCTTGGACAACACAGTTCTAAAATGGTGCTGGCTGAGATCAGTCTTCAGCTCACAATTATAGAGATATTGATAGAGAAGAGAGGATTTATTAGTTTTTAAAAAGCTATGATTTTCTGAATGCCTTTGAGAATAAGAATTCTCATTTTTCGATTAAAATGTGTGTGTAAGTAATGATATAGAAAGACTGAAAAGCTTAGGAAAATTTCTTATCTTCCTAAGTTTTGAAAAGTCTCAATTCAGCAATTGTACAATGTAGTTTTCTACTTCAGTTGGTAAGAACACTTAGGCTTATGAGAGCTCTAACCAATGTAGTTATTTGGCAGGTAAAAAATCAAAATTTGGCTTCTTGTATCTTGACACTCAGAAAATAATATTATGTCTGGTTTATAAATTTCTTGTATTTCTAAAATTCTGCCTTAAGCCGGGCGTGGTGGTGCATGCCGTTAATCCCAGTACTCGGGAGGCTGAGGTAGGAGAAGCATTGTGAGTTCGAAGCCGGCTTGGGCTACAATGTGAGTGCAAGGCCGGCCTGAGCTACAGAGTGCGACCCTAACTCAAAAAACCAGGGCTGGGAGTTTGGCTCAGTGACTTAAGTGCCTGTCTGACAGGCGCGAGGTTGTGAGTTCAATCCCCAGTGCCACAAATAAATAAAATAAAATAAAATAAAATAAAATAAAATTCTGCTTTAAAATAGGCTCTTTCACGACTATGGAATTTCTCCTACATTATATAATGCTTGTTCACTAAGAAAGCTATCCAAAGCACATGGGAAAACAGAGAACAAATGAATGATAACCAATTGCCCATCTACACAGTTTCATAGCATTTAGCCTTCCCAGTTCTTGATGAAAACACATTTGTGCGGTACCCGGAAGAGATACCATGACTGTGATAATTGTCACGTGCCTGTTTATTTTTCCCTTGAGAAACTGAATGAGTGAAAAAAAAAAGATCACTACTGAACAAAAGCATATCAATAACAGGAAACCGTTAGTGAGAAATGCCCTGATGTTCCTGTAAATTCACGTCACCAGATTCCCTAGGGACAAAGGTGCATGAACTGCATGGGTAAATAATTATGATTTAAATCAGAGACCTTGCGATGTTGTTTACAGTAAAACAACAAAAACAATTGTTTCTAGAGGCACAAATAAGCAAATAATAGAAACACATATCAATATAATCAGGAAGTGGGGCTGTTATGTCTGCTGAGGCAACTGAAAACACTTTGTAATCTATCTAAGTGTCTCCTTAGCAACTGCAAGCAGAACAAGGTAGGGTTCGGGAAGAAAGAGAATCCTTCATCCATGGTGTAGTTAGGAGTGATGGAGAAAATGGAATATTCTTTGTGGAGAATTTCCAAAATGATTTGTGCATCACAAAACCTGTTGGCAAGTTTTATTCTCATGGAAAACAAGGGGGAGAAGAGCAAGTTTCTTTCTCCTTCTGTAAAGGGATTTCAACTAGAAGGCAATGTCAATCTTGGAAATTCATGGCTATGGGTACAGGTACAAATTCTCTATGATTATAATGAATATGATCATCATGTAGATCTAAAATGTAAAAATAAAGCTAATTTTAAAAATTCTTTAAGATTTAATTAAAATAGAAAGAGTTATCACCTCTCAAAAATTATCAAGAGGTTTAATTTTGGCTTTAAATTTTTATTTTGACATTTTAAAATGCATTTAATGTGAGACAACAAAACATTTCCTACGTAAAATACAGTGTTTATTTTTACTAAAAAACAAAAAAACAAAAAACCCTGAATTTCAGAGAGGTTAAGGAATTAACCTCTGGACCACACAACTAGAAGGTGATGAATCCAGAGGTTGAGTTTAGACCTGTATAACCTAAAGGTCACCTTCTCAGAAAGTCAGAGGAAACAACAAAATGTAGTGTTGATATGATCCTATTCAAGCTACTTTCCTGAGGCTTGTAAAATACTTGTTACAGTGTCCTAAACCCTTGTCAACATGAAAATCCTAAAATCTGTGGACCATGAATGGATTTAGGCATTTCCCTATGGCCAGAATCCAACAGCAGGAATTTTCTCTTCATCTCCAGAAGTACAATCTCAAGCAAACGTCTGCCCATGGCAAGATCAAGTTCAAGGTATCTCTCTTTCAGTCTGCAAATGCAACTGTGGAGGAAAGGCTCTTTGATGCAAAGCTCTCAAGTGGGGCAAGTTAAGGGATTTGATAACTCAATTACAGATTGTGACAACAAAGCTGGGATATTAGAGCTCACCCAGACAGCCAGGACCAAACACGGGCTCTCGGTAACTTGCAGTTGCATAAAACTTGACTTCCTTTAGATGCTAGGACACTATTTAGGGCTCTTTATTATTGTTAACAAGCAGTAGGAGACAAAGATATTTTGAAGTTTTCCAAAATTATGGAGTGAAGCAAAGTACAATGGAAGGTAAAAACAAAAAACAAAACAAAACACATTAGAAGCCAGGCATAGTGGTGCATGCCTGCAATCCCAGCACTTGAGAGGCTGAGGCAGAAAGATTACTGCGAGTTTGAGGCCAGCTTGGGCTATGAAGTGAGCTCAAGGCCAGTCTTGAACTCTCAAAAAGACAAAAAACAAAACAAAACATTAGAAGAAATTTCAATTCAAGGGTCCTTAATGAGAAAGGTATACCTCAAATCTTTTGGAAAATCCCAATTCTGAGCAACAGGAAATCAGCGTTTAATAAAGTACCTCTCAGAGTTTTGTTCTGAGATTATTTCTGATAACTCCTACAAAGAATTGAAGATTCTGGTTCCAGGCAGGGAAAAGCCAGTGCCTCCTGAGAATTGGCCATGCTGGGGTTGGGAGAAGCCACCAAGAAATCAACTAGGCCAGCCTTTCTGGTAAGTTGCACAAACTGTATGGGTTCCAGGGAGAGAACCAGTACATGGACTGAGAATCAAATACCATGTCCCCCACCCCAAAAGTAACTGGCTGATTCAGAGGACAGGCTGAGTTGATAGCAACTAAGGTACATAAAGCAACTAAATGCTTGTATTGATTGGTTGATTTCTCAGGCCTGGGGCTGGTGGTCTGAGCACCTCTTGGGAGGGTGACAGTATGCAATATAGCAATTATGGGGGATTTCCTTCTGTCTTGTCTTTGAAGTCCAATATTGTTCTCACTGTTTAGCTTTGTTCTAATTAATTTTTTTTGTTTTATTCAATATTCTGTTTTGATTGGTTTTATTCTGTTTTGTTTTTGTTTGATTTTGCTATACCTGATGGAATGGACAACTATTGTGAAAATAGCAAGATATACTATGGCAGGTATTGTTGTTTTCCTAATATCCTGCTTTGAAGTTCTGTACCAATTTTGCTGCATTGTTTTGATTGGCTTTGTTCTGTTTTGTTTTGTTGGATTTTACTACCTTTAAAATAAAAAATAGAATAGAAGATTCTTAGCATTTATTGTTTTGTGGCCTTTGTTTAACGTTCATGAAGTGCCCAAATTCTTCTCGGGAGTAAACGAGGAAACAACTATTATTACCTGGTAGACCCTTATGTCAGAGACTACAGGTGTTCATGAATATCATGTTCTCTTCTTGTTAGATCCCAGACTGAATACATTTTCCAACTTGTCTCTCTGGTGTGGCCATGAGACAGTACTAGGATTGTGATTGGAGATGATAAGTGTCAACCGTGTAGCCTGGCCCCCAAAAGCCTGCTACCTGTGAACTTCCCCTCCATTTGAACAGAGATGACTCACAGATTCTCAAGGACGGACCCATGAGATAAAGACATCCAGATCTCTGAAGGCCACCAGCTGATCAAGAACTCCTAAGATGCTCATCCTTAGGCATTTGGGGTTAATTTAGTACAGCATCTAGAAGTTCTTAGTGAAGAGTACCATCCTGCATGAACTAGGGACCTTTATTGGGAAAGGTTAAGCAACGTCTTCTAAAGAGTTACAAGTGGCAGAGACTGAAAAGATAACAAAGCTTCCTGGTCATGTGCCACTGACACTACAATTTCCCTTCCCAGGTCAAGGAAGGTAAAGCAGAAGTCCTTTTAGGGGAAGGAATGTGTGATGGGCAAGAGACACAAAGGCCATTTTCTTAGTTTGCTTCAGTGCCTGGTTATGATTATTATGATGCTGAGCTCACTCTTTATTCTCTATTTCTTTCTCACCAACTCCCCGTCTAGCAACCGGAAAATAAATTCAAGGATACAGCATATTTTAATCCATTATTTTGACAAAAAGAACTGGATGTTCTGCTGAAAGGGTAGGGATCACTATTGAGTTACTACTGACAATCACAGGAGGGTGGTGCCCAGGTTCCTTAGATTAATTTTTGTTAAAACTATCAATAGTTCCCAGACAAAGTGAGAGGACCATAGAAGAGAAGACATGTTTCCTGATCCAGGGGAGGAGTAGCTTTTCTCCTGAAAGCATACAGCTATCAATACGTCCAGGTGGAGAGCAGAGGGTTTTGCAAGGGTCAGTTCATTTTGTCTTTGCAAGAACACCTGGTTCTGAAATTAGCTTTGCAATTCCTATGGCAGCCCATTCCTGGACTCTTAGATTTGCCTCTCCCGATAAGTTACCAAATATTTTAAGAGTTTGGATAGACTCCTAATTCCTAAATCTCTAAGCTGCTCTTTGGTGGACTAAAATACACTCCTCCAATGTTCAAATTAAAGTTCTAATACTCAGAAATTCAGAATGTGGCTGTATTTGGAGTCAGGGCCTATAAAGGGATGAGTAATAAAATAAGGAATTAAGGTGAGCCCTAATCCAATCTGATTGAATGAAAAGAAAAATTTGGGACTGCAAAAAGATACTAGAGATGCACAAAGAAGAAAGACCTCATGAAGGCATAGACAGAAGCTGTCCATCTGAAAAGCAAGGAGATTGCCCTCTGAATAAAGCATAGCTGCCCTCACATCTCTGTAGTTCTTCGTTACAGCATCCCCAACAAACTAACAGTCTTCCGTTGCTCCAGGGGCATATGCAACGTAAGACTAAGCAGGAAAGGGTAAACTGCTCAGCCATGAGTTTTCCCAAAATTGGAAGAAGTCCTAGCTCACTCCCAACCTAGAAAACCTCTGGGCAAGGAGTTAAAAGCCTCTTGGGTGCACTGTTACCAACAACTCTTCTGGCAGGTTATGATTAGATTTGCCATGTTGAATCCAGGCAAGTGGAGCACCTCCAAAAAATTACCTGACTCTTGCATGTCAAAGATCTCTCTGGAAAGACAACAGACATGTGAAGAGAAGCACGATCTTGAATCATTCATTCACTGGGAACTTATCCAGCAAAATTGATGTGATAATGAAGAATCACACAGACAAACAGTGCAGAGTAGCCAGGGTCATTTATTTGCCTAACATTTGATCCTGCATGTTTGGCAAGACCTGAATTGAGTTTAACAGAAAAATTGAGGCTCTGGTTGTTTTACCGTTCACTTCCTGAGAACATTGTTCATAATTTCATGGCTCACTGCCTTCTCCTGTTAAAACAATTCAGGTTTTTCAGCATCTCTATATTTAGAAATCACTTGATGTTAAAATATAATAATTGGCCTACTATATTTCTAAGAATTTGGATAAGGAGGATGAAATTAACATTTCTTTTTCTTATTATCTACTATGTGTCAGGTACTCTGTGAACATGTAATTTTTTTCTAATCACCATCTAGTGATCAGTGTCATTGTCAATATTTTGCAGGTAAGAGAAAATGAAAGAAAGATAAATATATTGAATTAAGTCATTATATGGTAAATTGTAATACAAGGATTTGGACACAGAGATTGTCTTGCTCCAAAGTACTTTAAAGTTTTTAAGTGGCTACTTTGTGTATAAGTGGTCCATGAAATTCTTTTAGATAACGTTTGCTTTAAAGTTTTAACTTCAAAAATTTCTACAACATTCATTGTAAGTAGGCATGTAGCAAAACTCTGTTTTGTATCTGAAGAAAACTGAGGCAGAGAGAAGCCAAATACAATTGCTGTTATCATCCAAAAAGCTTGTGACAAAGATGGAATATAAATCAACACTCACTTTTCTCCAGTACAACTTGATAATGGTTCTGAGCCTGAATTCCCTGATCTTTGATGGGTATAGAATCTCTCAGTGTAGGATGGGGATCTTGGTATTTTTATCAATGTTCAAAACACAACCAAAACAAAACCTTAACCCAGATTAGACTTCCAGAACAATATACAAGGTTTCCTCTTGTCTCACTTTCTGCTCCTTCTCAGGGTCCTCTTCTGAGTTTTCTTTTCTAAATGTTGAAGTGTCTATGGCTCAGTCCTTGGATGTCTTCTTGAGTCACATCAACTTAATTGATCATCTCACCCAGGTCCTTTAAATACCACCTATAGTACAATGAAAGTATATTTCTGATTCAGACTTTTTTCCCAAGAAAAAAGCAGGTAACCTCACCTCCTCTAGACTCAGCTGTACAGCTGTTCATTTGATACAAACTCTTGGAATTCTAATAAACCTTCTCAAAATTGCCATGTCCCAAACTGAATTTTGGAGCCACCTTCAGAACCAGGAACATTATGAAAGCAAAAACTACACTGTGCATTTCAGCAACAGAAAATTTCATACGAATTGGAAGGGCTAGGAATGTGAAGAGGACATGGAGTGATGTGGTAAAGGAAGAGACACACCCAGAAGTCAGGAGCTGTGTGGCACTCACAAGCCTGTACTATCACAGATGCTTTGTGTCAGGTCTGGATCTGTTCAGTTCTGAAGTTGCTAAAAATTACCTGCTCATGCCAAGACATTTAGTGATCAAGGAAGAAGAAAGAGAAGAAGGAAGAAGAAAAGCAGTAACAGAGAGTATAAGAGGAGGAGCAAACCTCTTAAAGATGTCATTTAATGAATGCCACACTCTAATAGCTCCTATACATCCCACCCTTGTAACCACCTGTTCCAATATTTTGTCTTTAAGCAGTTCCATTTCTCCATATCTCCATTTATTTGTTTCAAAACTTCAAATAATGTTGACATGTGGTCACTGGGATCTCCTGGTATGTGCTGATCATAGATAGAAGCCATAGATTTTGATAATTTAAAAAATGTATAATCAACATTCATGGCAGTAGAGTTTTCTAAGCTCCACCATCTCCTGAACTCTATACTAGTCACTAACTGTCAATGCGTAACAGTTACTAATTTCTGTCAGATCCTGTAGATGTTTGAGTAGACGCCCTATCTCCCTGTGGAGGGAAGAGCTGAAGGCCTTGGTCTATGACCCATTTTTTCTCCCGCCCTTATGGAGATGCTCCCAAGGGAAGGAGAAGAAGGCATTTGACCAGGTCGAATCTCTTTGTCAACATGATAACCGGGCCTCTGGAAAATAGATAATGATATTCCCTAGGAGGAAGGTCTTTCTGAAGACTGCTCTTAAAACGATGTTTTTTGTTTGCTTAGGGAAATATGCGTAAGACCCAAGGTCTTATGAATTATGGTTGCTTAGAGAATGTCTGGTGAGCCAGACAGTTCCCTCGGGTAGAAAATGGAGAGATAACTTCTACATGCCCTGCTTTGTGAGGTGAGCTGTGACTTTCCCTTCGAAACTGCATATTTGCTGGGCCAGTGTGGAAATAAGGACATGGGGAACCACACAGAATGTCCCAGACCTCCTTCTGCTTTGTCTGTGCTTCCAGAATGCTTGCATTCTTAAACTTCTAAATAAAGTGTGATGTTAAGTAGGATCTCTAATTCATGTGAGTTTGACTGAAAATCTAATCCTTTGTATTATCTCATTCTCTTATCAAACTACGTAAGGACCTAGAGGACCAGAGTGCTGTGTAATTCATGTATGTGTTGTCTATGATCCTAACATCATATCTTCCTTAATATAGTAGGTGCTTAATGAATAAATGCAACATAATAGATTAATAGGCTACAAAAACCCAGAAGGTAAAAAGCTGACAGAAAATATAGAAAGAAGAATTTATGCAAAGAGAAATTATGATGCACTTGCACTTGAGATTTTTACACCATTTCTTCTACTCTGGGTATAAAATATGCTAAATATACATGTGACTTTTCTGCACATGAAATTTGACATTTATTTACATAACAGCAATGAAAACTATCAGATAGGTCTGACTTTTTAAAAGTTTTGCCATTTAAATGCAATTACCATTCTCGTAGACCCATTTTAAATATGTCCTAACTGGTTTGGCTCACAGCATTTCAGCAATCAATACTTGTCCCTCATGGTGCCAGTTTTGGCTTTCCTCAGTCATTATCACACTCACCATTTGTAGTTCAAATTGATGCTTGCAGAGAAAAAGCAGTTTATGTTTTCTCCAAGAATGAAGCAGCTTGTCTAGGCACAGGACCTTAATTTAAATTTGTTTTATTTGTGGTGGAAATGTAACGCATGGTAGGGTATTTTCTCATCTTCACGGAGAATAAAAATTCACGTGTGTGAGTTTAGGTGGTGTGTTTTGGGGTTATCAATAGGTACTAGGTCTCGAAAAGTGTCTCCTCTATTGGTCTACAATTGTGTCCCAAATCATCAATGCTATGTCAGTCTTTTACATTAAAATAAATCCACAAGGACATCAGTAAGCACTCAAGTATTATTTTAAAAAGACACCTAAAAGCACAATGACCTGTTGACAGATAGCATAGGTAATACCTTTTCTGAGTTGATTCAAAGGCCGACTTTAGAGAAGTACTCAGATGTTGGCAGTTTATTTGAAAAGTGATACTAGGAAGGTGAGAAGAGGAAGTTAAATAGTACAGGGAAAAACACAGAAAAAGTTGTTTGAAAGAGAGAATTATTGCTGTAGGCAAATGAGCCACCCTCTTGCTGAAGATCCTCCCAGGAAATGTGAGAAATGCACATCAGGATTATATCTTTGAAAACTGGAAACTTAACTCCCAGCATCGATCCCCCTTTGTCTTTCTCCTGACCCCTTATCCCTAGACCATAGCAAATGCTATGGTAATGGGCTGAATGAGTTCTAATAGCACAGGATAAAACTCCAGGCAGAGGAGAGAAATAGACAGATGTTTGATGTGAATGTAATATACAGGACTGTCCATATGGCTGCAGGTGAACTGGGAGTGGGTTGAGAGAATATGGTTGGGGCATCAGCAGTGTCTTCATCGGTTAGTTCATCTTGTGATTGAAAATCAGAGTACGATAACAGCACAGATATCCGGTACAAGTTGATTTGGAGAGAGGGAACAGGACGAGGAAGAGCAATGTGAACAAATGTTGGGAGATGCTCCTTGAGTAGGCAGAGTCGAGAGTTTTAATGTTGGAAGCTCTCTGGAGACCCTGGGAGACAGAAAGAAAGTATGGAGGACATACTTTATAGCTTGTTTGGACCTGGCTCTGACCCTTTGGTCTTTCTGAACTTTAGGGATCCAAGCAAGATAATGGGAGGCTGGGGCTGTGTATAATGCAGAGTTATGAAGCTTGCTTCCCAACTTCATCAAGATTAATCTCTCTCTTAGGTTGGTCACCTTTGGTCAGTCCCTTGATTAATCACTCATCATTCATCATGAGCTTTCTTGGTTCCTGGCTATTTTGGTACATCTGTGTGGGTGGGATTCACACTTCACACATATGGCTGGGAGGGGACACAATACCAAAGCTGGTTAGCATTTCACACCCAACTTCTTTCCCACTGATGCCTTAAACTTGTAGAATGACTTAGGCCCTTTGAATGTTCTTTTCCAGAAACAGTGTTGTGTTTTTTTGTAGTTCATCATGCTTCATCATCTCTTCTACTGAATACCTGTTTTCAGCTGCTCCTTGAATCTTACTCAGACTTTCATGATTTCTTACATAAATATAGCTGTAGCCTCCTAAATTATCTGCCTTATTTTCCATCCCTCCCCATAGGGTATTTTCTTTCCCTTCATCCCCAGATTAACTTTTTTCTAGTAGATTTTTAATCACCCCACTTTCCTGCTCAAATTACTCATTGATTGTCCAGCATGTGATACTTTATAAACCAATATATACATAAATATATGCTGGTGGACACGCGTAAAGGAGAGAGAAAAGTCCGGTGTGGTGGCGCACGCCTTTAATCCCAGCACTCGGGAGGCTGAGGTAGGAGGGGTATTATGAGTTCGAGGATGGCTTGGGCTACAGTGTGAGCAAGGCCAGCCTGAACTACATAACGTGACCCTGTCTCAAAAAAATAGGGCCAGGAGTTTAGCTCAGTGGCTTAAACACCTACCTGGCAGGCACGAGGTTGTGAGTTCAATAAAAAAAAAGAAGAAGGAGGAGGGAGGGAGAACTAGAGCTAGATGGAAGCGTACTATTTATATACTGTTGAGACTACATTGAAACTAATTTGAAGATTATTATAAATTAAAATATTAATGCTCTGGCCAACTACTAAGAAAAAACTAGAAAATATATAGTAAAAAAATTAAAATGATACATGAAAGTATCTATTTAACAGAAATGAAAGCAGTAATGAAGAAATTTAAGAATAAAAATACAATGAGGCATATAGAAAATAAATAACAAAATGACAGACACAAATTTTATGTTATCAATAATTACATTCAATATAAATGAGGTCAGATATTTAACTAAAAGCCAGAGAAGGATGAAATTTTTTAGAAGTCTAACTTCATGCTGTCTAAAAGAGATTCACTTTAGATTTAAAGACACAAATAGTCAAAAGTAAAGGGATGGTGAAAGGTAAATGATGCTAACATAAGAAAAAGAGGGGTGACGCTGTATTAGTATCAGAAAAAACTGATTTTGAAATAAAATTATTACTGCAGACAAAAAAGTTCAATCCACTATAACTATGTAAGCAACTAACAACAGATCCTGAAATATATAAAGCAAATACTGACAAACTTGTATAGAAAAATAGACACAACAATAGTAATGGTTGAATACTTCAGTTTCTTACTTTCAATTACAGAGAAAGCAAATAGACAAATTAATAATATAAGACTTGAGCAACACTGTAAACTGAGAGACCCAACATGTACATGTAGAGCATTCCACCCAGGTATAAGAGAATACACATTATTCTCAACTGTACATAGAAAATTCTCCAGGATAGTTCATATGTTAGGTCATAAAACAATCTCAATAATGTACACAAAATCTATTCTTCAACCAGAATGGCATAAAACTAGAGATCAGTAATAGAAAATAATTTAGGAAATTCACAAGTGTGTAGAAATTGAACATAGTCCTGTATAATCAATTTGCCAAAGAATAAAATTTCAAGGAAATTAGAAAATTATTTTGATAGATTAAAATGAAAATACAATATATCAAAATTCATGGAATTCAGCAAATGTAATTCTCAGAAACAAGTTTATTTGTGTAAATATCTATATTAAGAAGAAGGAAGATCTTGAATTAATAACCTAGGATTCTATCATAAAAGATTAGAACAAGAAGAGAAAAAGAAAAGTAGAAGAAAAGCAATAATGGTTAGGACATTAGAGCAGAAATAAGTAAATTAGAATAGATACTAAGAAAATAGAGAAAATCAATAAAACTGAAAGTTGATTCTTTGAGTGGATCATCAAAATAGACAAATCTAAGGAAAAAGAGAAAAGACACAAGATATGAATTACTAAGATCAACAATGAGAGATGAGACATTGTTGTTGTATATTTTACAAAATAAAACAGATTATGAAAAAATACTATAAATAATTATGAAGTAAATGAACTATATAGGTAAATAAAAGAAATACAGTTCTATAAAGATGCAAGCAATCAAAACTGACTGAAGAAGAAATAGAAATTTAGAATAGAGCTATCTATGACACATAAATAACTGAAGAACTCTACTAGACATTTTAAAAATAATTAATACCAGTACTTCCCAATTTTTGTCAAAAGAGAAAAAGATGATAATGATAAAAAAGAAGGAAAAATACTTCCAAATTCATTTTACAGATCCAGTTTTAGTCTGCTACTACAAATAAAGATAATACAAGAAAAGGACTTCTTAATTCATATGCAAAAATCTTCAACAAAATAATAGCAAGTTAAGTCTGGCAATATATAAAAAGGACACCACAACCAAGTGGGATTTATCTTAGGGAAGAAAATTTCATTCACTATATGAAAACCAATCAAGTTAATCCACTGTAATTAAAAAATGAAAACACATGAAATCGCAATAGGTGAGAAAAATGATTTGAAAAAACTCAACACTGTTTTATGAATAGACACACACTCAACAAACAGGAAATAGAACAGAAATTTCTTAACTTGATAAAAGACAACTGTAATAAACTTATGGCTCAGATACTTAATGGTGAAAGATCAGGAAAAAGACAAGGATGTTTGCTCTCACCTCCTCTGGTTAACATCATACTAAAGGTTCTAGTTGGCATAATTAAGCCGAAAAAAAGGCATTTAAAGTAGAACAGAAGTGAAACAACCTCTATTTGAAGATGAAATGGTCATACATGTTTTTAAAGATCTAAAGAATTCTCAAAAAACAATGAGAGGGCCTGGGATATAACTCAGTGGCACAGTACCTGCCTGGAAGCACAAGGTCATGAGTTCAATCCTTGGTACAAAAAAAAAAAAGCCATTAAATTTGGGAAGGTTGCAGGATTCAAAACTCCATGTTTGGAAATGATTTGTACTTTGATACACCAGCAGGGAACAACTCAAAAAGAAAATCAAGAAACTTGTTCCAGTTACAGTAGTATCAAAAAGAACAAAATACTTCAGAATACGTTTAACCAAGAAGGGCAAGCCTTGAGCACACCGGAAATTATAAGACACTGCTGAAAAAAAATTGAAGACCTAAATAAATGGAAAGACATCTCACGTTCATGGATTGAAAGACTTGTATTGTTAAAATGACAATACTCCCCAAATTTATCTATAGAGTCAGTATAATTCCCACATAAATCTCTGACTATGCACACAAAAGATTCTCTTGAACCACAGGAGATGAACCCCAAAGTTATGACTCTGTCAGCTTATGTGTGAGCCATTGCCCTCTCCCTCCTTCTGAGAAAAAGAGAAAAGCCTGTGTTCCCTGTCATTCACAATCTCTAAATTCTTACAGAAAGAGAAACGGGAAAACCCTACCCTACAACATAAATATTTGGCTCCTGGAGAGAGAGGTTTTATTATCTACGAATGGGAGCAGAGGGCATCATAACCAACATACTTTAACCTCTGAAGCTTTTCCTCTAACTGAGTTTTAGTTTCCATTGCTTCAGGAGGCCTAACTGCATAACTATGAATGGACTGACCTAGGTTAGCAGTCCTGACATAGTCTTGGGTTACCAGGCCAGGATGACAGCCACCAGAGAGTACCACAAGGTATACCATAAATGGGTGCCCTTCCACCTTGCTTTGCCCAGGAGGGTCCCAACTTACACTTGATGTAACTAAATTAATGCTTGCTAATCATTTGTGATTGTTTCACTCTCAAAAGTGCTCCAAGGTGATGATTAGTCATGTCACTAATACAAAACTCTGGTGGTGCCTGTTTACAATGTAGAAGGCTGAAGGAATGAAGGAAGGGAGGGGACGAAGCCTGGGGTATGACTAAACACGTTGTCAGTGAGTGACATTTTTATAGTTCGAAATTTCATTTATACATATTTCAAACTTGATCCCATAAAGCAAGTCATCTGTCAGATAACCATGCCATTTTGTATTGAATAAGTCACCTGGTAGGAAAGTCTAAGCCTCAGGAAACTCTAGGAGAAGGTAGATAAGGTTCAGCCAAAGAGATAGCAAGGAAATAGCATGGAATAACAAAGAAATGAGTCAACACTGAACACAGGTTTGAGAAAATGTTCTTGGTCCATTTCAGAAATGTGAAACAGAGGAGAAGAAATAAGGAAATGGTTCTGGTGCATTTGGCATTTGATGAATTCCCCAAATCACTGAGCATTGACTGACTTGTATTTTTCCTGAGCAAACACTTTGATATTAATGATGCATCTAAGATATCAGACTCTGTATTATCTGAGCTAAGCTCCGGACGGTTGAGTCCAGAGGAGAAGCAGAGCTTTGGCTATTTACAGTGGAATGGTGAGACATGTGGGGTCTTACTGACCTCAGAGACTTACTTAGCCGTGGATTTTTTCCCAGACCTATGGAAGGGCTTATAGGTGGTGACAGTATGTCCCAGGTTCTCATTACCTTCATTTGCCTTTTGACTTCTCTGGCAATTTACACAGACTTCTATTGTACATTGAGTCTACCTTATTGTATGAGGCAGAAACTGGGTCAGCATGGTTCCCTCAAAGAAATGAATATAGGAAAATCATTTTTGTGTCTTTGTTTCTTGAAAGTCAGAATCATTTATCTAGACTTTTATTGTAGACATATCTAAACCATTACTTGCCTCCATTAGCAATCCACAGCTGGAACTTTGTGTTTTGAATTTGAGAGAAAGGAGAGAGTTACAGAAGAGTTGCAAAGAAAGAAAGTGTCCAGCTGTTAGCACCTCACACATTTCTATAGGTATGGTTTGTGCAATAATAGGACAGCTGAGAATTCTGAATCCTAATTTTGAATTCTCTACCCACACTCCTTTGTCTTTTATTCAGCCATACATCTGAACCAAGTCTAGATCCAGCCAGATGCTATCCAAACTTTTCATTATTAAAAGGATGGAAAATGGGTCACAGTGTTATATTTGGGCATGTTATTTGGTCCATAGGTTTACTGGTTTTAGACTATTATGAGAGCCCAAGTTATTTGGATTGTCTACCACAATAAATAGTCCCCTTGACCAACAAATGGTACCAAGTGTGATGTCTTCATTCTGTAAATAAACTTTTCTATGTGGCCAATGAAAATGGTTGCTGCTTGCTTCAAGTTGACCTGGTTACAACACAGAGAGATCTCTCTTATCCATCTATTGATATATTAAGGCAAAGACAGCTCTAATTATCATTGACCTGTGGCTCTATTCCTGGACTAAGCATGGTGTCTAAAGTGTTTCAAATTAGTGGTTATGAGTATAAACTCTGAAGGAGGAGTGTCCGGATTACATTCTAAATGCTATCATTTCCTACCTAAGATACAGTGTATTGGCTACTTCATTATCTGTTTCTCCATTTGTAAAATGGAAGTAATAATAGTACATTCTGGCATTATTGTGAGGAAGAAATGAGTTAGTATTTACAGTTTAGCACACTGACTGGTCCACTGGCGGGCAAGTACTCACATAACTTTGGTCCTGTTGGGTCATCTGGTTACTCCAGTGGCTAAGAGAGTATATATGTCGGGGGATATAAAGAAAGAAATATCAGTAGGAGAAATGCTTTAAGTTTTACAAGGTACTTTTTATGTCTGTTTTTCATTTGATTCTTGTCTCAATCCTGTGGGGTAGTCATACTATTTTCTCTACTTTACAGATGAAGAAACAGAGGCAGAACTAGCCTCGGATCTCACAATCAGTCACCCAGGATTTAGAAGTTTTCCAAGGTATCCTGAATTGTATGGGTATTGCTGGAGAGGTGCTGGTCATGAGCCCAGGTTATCCTGAATTCCTACAAAATTCGCTGAATAACACAATTGGCTCATAACTGTGATTTGAAGTAATCTTTAGGACATGAATTGGTGAGTGCTGGAAAGCATCAAGCTCTGCTCTCCAGGGACCTGACATCTAGAGGTAACGCTGTAGTTTGGACATTAACGGTTGCCCAAAAACCCATGTGTTAGAGGCTTGGTCCCCAGTGTGGCCCTTTGGGAGGTGGTGAAACCTTTAAGAGTAGACCTTCATGAGAGGTCTGCTGGTCATTGGGGGCACAACCTTACTTGCTATTCCTGGCTATGAAGTGATCTCTGTTCTACCACATATTCCCTATCATGATGTGATACTTTCTCACAAGCTCCAAGGCAATAAAGCCAAATGATCATGGACTGAAACCTCCAAAACTCTGAACCAGAATAATCCTTTACTCTTTACATTTATCTTGGATATTTGTTATTGTGAAGGAAAGCTGACTAACACAGGGGTACTAGACCACTTTGTGCTTTCCCCTGTTGAAACACTTACTGCTTTGACGTTTGGAGTGGCCATGGTGCATGATCTCCAAGGATATTACCTAGATATCCATGGATATCAGAACTCTGTATCAGGAGTTTCCTTAACTGAACAATGCAAATAGGTTGGAAATACAAGATGCTTTAGACTTAGAATGTAATCCCTGGCTTTAAAATGACTTAGGCCCTTTTTCCTTCTAAAAAGTATCTGAATGGACCTTATTACTAATTTACACAGAGTACAAGGAGTCCTTACACCAGCCCAATGTAGTTAGACTTTAGAGGCAAAAATTTGAACTTTAGTGTTTGACACAGATTTGGTTTTTAAATTTGTTTTTGTGTTAATTTTGCTTTTTTAGCATCAGAATGATTTTCCTTCAGGATGATGTTAGTTGACTTTTCGTTACTGCAACAAACACCTGAAATAATCAACTTATAAAGCAAAAAGGCTTATTTTCACTGTGGTTTTTGGAGCTTGAAGTCCATGACTGGTTGACCCTACTGCTTTTGGCCCTGCAACAAAGTGACACATCATGGGTGGAGAGTGAGACAGGGCAAGCTGTTCACCTCATGGCTGAGATGTGAAAAAAAGAGGGGAACCCCATAATCCCCTTTGAGGTTATCCCCCTAATGACTCAATGAACTGTCTGTAGGCCTCACCTCTTAAAGCTACCGTCGCCCCTCAATAGCACTGTAGGCTGGGGACTGAGCCTTTAACAAATGGCTTTTGAGAAACACTTCAGATCCAAGTGATAGCAAGGACACATAAAAGCAAAACAAAAACTCAATTAGTTTTGTTCTTACATTTAGGGATGAGGAAAGAGGACTGTGTACTTGTAGAGAAATTCTCCACGTTGTGTCATGATAATGTCGAGTGCGGGGGAATGGTGGAATTTCCAAATGTGGCAGCCATCGCTTCCTCCTCCCGATGTATGCACATGCCATTCCGTCCATCAAGGGGCCCATTTCCCTTCTCCTTGAATCTGGGATACTCTTGTAACTTACTTTGAGTAATAGATTTGGTAGAGATGACACTTAGCCAGTTCTCAATCTAGTCTTAAGGAAATCAGGAAGCTTTTCATTTTCCTCTTTTCCTTACAGCCAGATGCCATGCTGTGAAAAGGCACAGGGTAGACCACCAAAGGCGTGACTAGGCGGAAAAAGAAACAGCACATGGAGGGATAGTGTTGTGTGAGGAAATTGAGTGAAGCCTTTGTGACCTGTTAATCTAGTCTATCTGCCAGCTGAAAACAGCTACATCAGTTACCCCACACGATGCCTTGTGGCGACTTGCTCAACCAAGTCCTAACTCAGTACCTGACACAACAAGTTGTTTTAATCAGTGAATTTTGGGACAGTTTATTAGAGTAAGAAATCTTCCTGCAACATGGGGTTTCCCTTAGTAGCTTCTAAAGGGAAGCCAACCTGGCCTGTATTCTTGATATTAATTCCCTAAATGAGGACAACAGTCAAAGTTAACAAAGCAAATAAAAGTTGCAAAGGGTAGGAGAACTTCTAAAAATGGAGACTTAAGACTAAAGATCTTTTTCATTTTTCTCTTTTGAATTACCCTCCTCAGATATGGCATGTGATGAGTCCATTAAGTGAATCCCAAATTGTTAATTGATAACCTTCAGTTTTAGAAGTACTTGTTGAGCCCCTTTTAGGAGCTCGGGGCACAGCTCTGAATGTGGAGAGGGACCTCTGCTCTAATGGATCTTAGCCTGTACTGGAAGAGCCAGAGAAGTTACAAACATGGTAAGTGTCATAGAAGGGAGGTACAGTGAATACCAATTGGCAAGGTTTCTCTGAGGAAGTACAATTTAGGTAGAGACTGGATGAGGAATAGAACTCAGCCGGGTGCAGGGGCCAAGGGACTGGGAGGGAAGAGTCAGGCAGAGGCCGTGGGAAAGGCAACAGAGTTCTTTACTGGGCCTGAGGGATTGAGGTACAGCTCCCTAGAGCTGAGGCCACTCTTGTCACCATCTAACATAGATTTGCTACTTTTTTTGCAGCCTTTTCCTTGCACTGCTTGTTTTCACTCATCTTCCACAATCAAGGCCCACTCAGGAGCTCGAAATGGTTGTATGTTTGTTTCAAGTTCAATCCTCTTTCCCTTCCAGATCTAGGCTGTGCTCTGATTCTCTCAGCTTCTCCAGTTACTAGACTTTCTTACACATGAAGGCTGGTGCATGGAAGTGTTGTTAAAGATTGCTAGGATTTAGCCATTTTCTAATGATGCTCTTGGGAGGTCTTTTCATGTGTAGATGCATTAATGAGTGGGCAATTTTATTCCACCAGTCTGGCTCTAATCTCTGACTTTCCAATTTACTGCCTGACTGCAGAACCAATCCCTAGACATTTCAACGGAATCTTGCTGTTTGGTTGAACACTGAGTCTAACAGCTGTGTTCGGAGGCAATTCACCACACATCTCTTTTTCAATGAATACGTTTTCCAGGGACTCAATGGTTGACCGATATTTTGCAAAATAATCTTGTGGTTTGGACAGAGGACAATAGGCCACATTTCATGATTCAAGACACATGGCCACCTTGAAAGTACAGTCAAATTTCCAGACCAATAACCAGAAGTGTCTTAGGGGAAAGCCAGGTGAAACAGGATAGTCACTAAGTTGTCAAGCAATGCTAACTTGTGGTCTGTTATTCAGCTCTGGTGGTAGCTAAGCTCCTGGGGAAAATACATTGGGCTTTTGAAGCTGCCAGGGTGCAGCTTAGTCAGTTATCAACATGGTCCAATAAATTAACTAAAGTTTTGGTTACAATTTATATCTGGAGATCAGTTTGATTGCTCCTTTATTTTAAAGTAGACTTTGTGTTTCTAGGAGATACAATAGGACTTCAATGATAATGAATTAATAACCTGATTTGACTTCCAGATACGAAATCATCACATCCTTAACAGTCTCCATCATCTCAGATTGGAATATAATCTTCTTTTTTTCAAACGCATCTGAGATCTAAATATTCTCCTTAATGGTTAGTGTAGCCATCTTTTTCTGTCACCTCTACTGGGGGCTCCCAGTCTCAAACATGTCTGCTGGATATCTTGGCCCAAGACTGATTGAAGGGTCAACTGTGTGATCTTGGGTGAATCATCCCCCTAATTTCTCTGCGCTTCAGCAGAAAGAGGTTCAAGGAACCCTCTAAAATGAATTTTTAAAAATTCAATAGAGCATTTAACAAAGCTAAACTTTTGTGATGATAATACAAAATTTGTTGAATTTGTTGAATGAGCCAGTCAGCAGGAAAATAGACTGTATTCTAATGGGAATAGAAGAGTGTGTCACTGATTTAAATTAGAGTTCCTCTCTGTTATGGATTACAAACTGGTGGTCAACTTAGCACCAGCTTCAGCTGGTGTTGAGTTAAAGATGTTCCACCTGAAGAAAGTTGCCAGCATAAATAGGGACGTGGGGAAGAAGAGCCGGGCGTTGTGGGTTCTTCCAAGAGTTGCTGTTTGAGCCGCTGGTTCTCCTGGAGGTGCTCGTCATGCTGGCTTCGCCAATATGGACTCGGCCATTATCGTTGGAGGAGCTCGGGACCTCATCGGTGAGAGTGGCTGTGGTTCATGTTGCGAGAGCTCTGCTCCTCACACTGTGCATCGCTTCCTGGCTCCGGAGGGGAGGCTGTGTGCTGGAGAAGCTGGTCATGCTGGGCTTCCTGACCTGCGCCCAACTGTTCTCCATCGTCGGAGGAGCGCGGGACCTCGTAGCCGTTGGGGATGGCTGTGGTGCTCTTCAGGGCAGCCCTGCTTCTTCTTTTGAGCGTGACTTCTCAGCTCCCACGTAGAACCCTCAACCCACTGCACGGCTCCTTCACCCTGCTGGCATAGACTTTCTAGCTCCACCACTGACCTGTGGCCTTCCCAGCACAGAACTGTGAATAGACTGGCGTGAGCCCTTATTGGGGGCTCTTAGATTCCCAGTTGGTACTGTGGGAGGCATTGTCATGCATTCGGGTCTCTAGTGGGACTCTTGCATGATATTGCTGTGGGATCCAGGCCCTCGGCTATCCTGGGTCTTAGTGTTGTGGACAGATTCTCCTGCACTTTCTTGTGTATACTTTTGGGTGACTGTTATAAAATAATATTACAAACACTGTGTCCTGTAGCAGTTGTTCTCCATGTAACCCCTGACTACAACACTCTCCCTACCCGACTCAGCTGGTCTTAAAGTTTGGTACTCAGTGTGAATTCTTTGGTTTCCTTACAGCTTCCTTTTTATTTTTCTGAATGATCATCTTATTTCTTAAATTTACCCTTTGTGGTTTTATTGCTCCAATTA
>RJWM01012121.1:36644-57804 GCA_004363535.1 Dasyprocta punctata | reverse complement strand
TTTTTTTAATGTGGCACCAGGGACTGAACTCACAACCTCACTTAAGCCACCGAGTCAAAATCCCGGCCCTGTTGTTGGTTTTCTACATTTTCTGTTTAATTGTTTGCCCTGTTTAGTGGTTTCCTTTTGTTGTTGTTCTTAGCACTGTACCTATCTTTGTCTCTTTCTAGAGTATCTTTTTTTTTTTTTTTTTTTTGGCACCGGGGATCAAACTCTCAACTTCACGCCTGCCAGACAGTTGCTTAAGCTGTTGAGCCAAACTCCTGGCCCTGGTTTTTTTTGAGGCAGGGTTGTACTGTGTAGTTCAGGCCGGCCTTGTGCTCACGTTGTAGCCCAAGCTGGCCTCGAACTCATAACACTCCTCCTACCTCAGCCTCCTGAGTGCTGGGATTAAAGGCATGCACCACCATGCCCGGCTTCTAGAGCATCTTTAAGTACTCTTTGTAGTGTTGATTTGGTGGCCATGAATTTCTTCAGTTGTTCTTTGTCGTGGAAGTATCTTATTTCTCCATCGATTTTTAAAGATAGTTTTGCAGGATACATCAATCTGGGTTGAAATTGTTTTCTTTCAGGACCTGAAATACTTCACTCCAAGTTCTCCTTTGTTTTGTCATTTTCTTCTGGGACTTGTGTGGCTAGGCAGGCAGCCTCCCGATGAATTGCACTAGAACACTGTGCCGGGTAGAGTTTCAGTCCTCCAATATCCCTGTGGCTAGCCAGGGCACCCCCAGATTGTGGTGCTGGACCCTTGTGTTCTGTGGTCTGTGAGGATGGCCACGTGTTCTCCTGATGTACTTTGTTGGGTTGCTCTGGGACGCTGGGCTGGACAAGTTTGTATCCTCCCTATAGCTAGCAGGGTCACACCCTTGGAGCTTGTTGCTGGGGCCTAGAATCTGGCTGTGTAGCATTCAGAACCCCTGCAACCCAGGTGGCTAGCAGAGACGCACCCACTGGGGTATATCACTGAACCTTCAGCCTGGCTATGTGGAGTTCAGAATCTCTGGGACCCAGGCGGATAGACAGAGCACACCCCGGACTGTGGCACCACCAGGGCCTTGTGTCTGGCTGCAAGGAGTTCAGAGTCTCTAGAGCATGGGGAAAGTCCAGGCAGGTCCCAGGTGTATAGTGTTGGGGCCTTGCTCCTGGTTGGGTGGGGTTCGCAACCTCTAGGACCTGCCGGGCAGCCGCAACCCTGAGCAATGGAGCTTGTGGAGCTCACGCCTTGTGCTCTAATGAGCAGAGCTCAAGTTCTCTAAGGCCCAGCAGCTATGCTGGCTGCTCCCTGATGAGCAGCTCTGGGGCTCTGGGCTGGGCTGGCTCAGTACCTCTGTGACCTGCAAGGCTGGCCAGGCGTTCCCCTGTTGGATTGCGCTGAGAGCTAGGCTGGGTAGGGCTGGGTCCTCTGTGCAGCTAGTGAGGGCGCACTCCCAGAGTGTGTTGCTAGACCCTCTGCCTTACTGGGTGGGAGTCCAAATCTCCAGGACCCAGGCAGCTAGGGGGAATGCACCCCGGAGTGTGGCACCACCAGGACCTTGCATCTGGCTGTGAGGACTTCAGAGCCTCTGGAGCCTGGGCTATATTGGGGTTTTGTTTGTTTGTTTTTGGTACCAGGACTTGAAATCACAATCACACGCCTGCCAGGCAGGTGCTTACACCACTGAGCTACATCCCTGGCCTGTAAAGCTATTTTGAAATACTTATTTTGTAGCCAGCCATCCTACTGAATTTTTGCTGTTGCTTTTTATTCTGTTAGTTTTCATGGGTTTTCTGGATATAAATTCTATCATATGAAAAAAATACATTGTTCTGAAAATGACTTTTGGCTGTTTTTCTTTCTAGTAACTATACTTTCACTTTTTTCTACTTAAATTGATTGGTATTTACTGAATAATTACAGAATAATTATTAGAACTGTGTTCAAGTAATGGGCACTAGAATAGTCATCCTGCTGTTTCACCTCCAAGTGAGATGCTGGCTGTTATGTTTAAGATCTTTTTACTTCTTTCCATTCATTCCTTCATCAAAGAGATGTGTGCACATCTTTTCTTATTTCTCTCAGGGCCACCTTTATTTTAGATGCTGTTTTGGCATCTGTCAAGATGAATGTGCATATTTAAGTATGAATCATCATTGTGACTTACTATAATAGCGTTCCTGCCATCCGGCCATGCTTATATTCCTAAGATATACTACAGTTGATGATGAAGTATTTTTTGGATACATTACTAAATTACATTGGCTATTACTCTATTTATCTTAGGTAGTTTCGAGCTATATTATTTTGTAACTTGTTTTCATTTATTATAAAATTTACTGTTTTAACCATTTCAAGGGACAGGTCAGTAACATTATGTACATTTATACTATTTTGCTACCATTACCACTGTCCATCTTTATAACTTCATCTTCCCAAACTGAAACTCCAAGCCGGGCGTGGTGGTGCATGCCTTTAATCCCAGCACTCGGGAGGCTGAGGTAGGAGGAGCGTTGTGAGTTTGAGGCGGGCTTGGGCTGCAACGCAAGCGCAAGCCCAGCCTGAGCTACATAGTGCGACCCTGCCTCGAAGAACTAGGGCCAGGAGTTCGGCTCAGTGGCTTAAGCGCCTGCCCTGGCAGGTGTGAGGTTGTGAATTCGATCCCTGGTGCCGAAATAAAAAAAACCAAACTCCATGCCCACTGAGCAATACCTTCCCAATGCCTCACTCTCCTTCCTCTAGTAACCACTATTCTAGTCACTGTCCCTATGAATGTGACTGTTGTAAGTATTTCATGTAAGGAATCATACATCTTATATACAGCTTACTCCACACACTCTCTTTTAAGATTCATCCTTGCAGTACATGTCATAGTTTTCTTTTTAAGACGAACAATATTTCATTGTATGCATTTGCCGTATTTTGTTTATTCATTAATCTGTTGATAGGCATTTGGGTTTTCACCTTTTGGTTATTATGAATAATGAATAATGTTATGAACATGGTTGTACAGATACCTGTTTGGTTTCTCATAGTTCTTTTGAATTGATGAATTATTTGGTAATTCTATATTTAATTTTTCAATATACTCTCATGCCATTATCTTCAACCACTACTTGATTTTACATTCTCACTAGTAATGCATAAGGGGTACAGTTTCACCACATCCTTACCAACACTTGTTTTTTGTTTTGTTTTGTTTTTTGTTTTTTCAGTACTAGCAATCTGAATGAGTGTGGAGTGTGTAATGATTTTGATTTGCATTTCCTGAATTATTAACAATGTTGAGCATCTTTTTATGTGCTCTTTGGCTATTTTATATTTATATATATATATATATATATATTTTTTTTTTTTTTTTTTTTTTTTTTTTTTTGGATGGGGATTGAACTCACAACCTCACACCTGCCAGATAGGCGCTTAAGCCATTGAGCCAAACTCCCAGCGCTTATATATTTTCTTTAGAGAAATAGCTATAAAGTCCTTTGCCCATTTGTAAGTCAGGTTACTTTATTATTGTTGAGTTGTAATTCTGTATATAATTTGGATACTAACTTCTTATCAAATATGTGACTTGCAAATATTTTCTTCATTTCTGTTGGCTGCCTTTTTACTCTGTTGATAGAGTCCTTTGATACGCAAAAGTGTGAAAAAATACAATTTATCTTTTTTTTTTCCTGTTCTTTTGATAGCTTATCCATGTTACTTCTTGGTATCGTTAGGGTTAATTTCAGTATCATGCTAATCTTATAAAGTGAATTTTGGAAGCTGGGCGTGGTGGCACAAGCCTTTAATCCCAGCACTGGGGAGGCTGACACAGGAGGATTGTTGTGAGTTGGAGACCAGCCTGGGCCACAAACTGAGTTCAAGGTCACCCTGAACTGCATAGTGAGACTCTGTCTTAAAAAAAATAGGGTTGGGGATTTAGCTCAGTGGCCTAAGTGCCTGCCTGGCATATGCAAGGTTGTAAGTTCGATCCCCAGTACCAAAAAAAAAAAAAGTGAATTTGGAAGCTTTTCATCTTTTTGTTCTTGAAGTCTTTTGGTAATAAACTCAAATTTTTAAAAAATGAGTTCATACAATATAGATTTAAGATTGAATGCTGATTGTGGGGAAATATTTCGATATTGGAAGGTGTTGACAAAGGAGAGATCTTAAAATTGCTAAAAGGGAAATAAGAAGATACTAACAGATGAGTGCTGATCTCCACATCCCTGCAAGTATGATATAGGAAGCAACATACTCTGACCATATGCATTTAACCTATTACCATCTAACCAAAAGCTGTGAGCTTGCTGGAGGGGTGTGTGTGTGTGTATTTGTTGGTTTTTGGTAAGAACATTTTTCTGAAAACATCTAGTAGGGAGAACAGAATTCTCTTGTTATAAATCTTTGTAGAATGTATCCATTCCATGAAGCAAGAAGCATTTATAATTGGTCCCATCAGAGGTGGTTAAGAATAAGAGCATTTTTGTTTTGCATTAATTTTTAAACGTCATTTATTATCTTCCCACTTGGCTTTTTCATTTCTGTGTCATTCAAAAAGTCTGTTTGGAGCACTTGTAAAGACAGTGTTAAGTCTTAGTGTTATGGGGATACTTTTACAGATTATATCAAATTACCAGATTAAATGTTGTTCCTTTTCCTTTAGGAGCTGAAGTTGCCCTCCTACAAAGGCCAGTCCCCTCAACTAAGTCTCAGAAGGTATTTTGCTGACTTGATTGCCATTGTGAGCAATCGCTTCACACTTTGCCCTTCTGCTAGACATCTTGCTGTCTATTTACTGGACTTGTTTATGGATCGCTATGACATCTCTATCCAGCAGCTGCATTTAGTTGCGCTTTCCTGTCTGCTTTTAGCAAGTAAGTATGAATCTGATCTATATGGCTAGAAATTTTCATTGTTCATATAGTACAATAAATTTACATATCACTCAGTGAATTATCCCCACATCCCATTCATTCCACTTTCCAGTATTGGGAAGAGTATTTTCAAAGTGCTTCTTGGCACAATAATCAAGCATTAATCGAGCATTGCTTGTTGATGAAGCATGCTTAGTAATCAAACATTAGGAAGTGACTGGAGTTTTAAAAACATGTACATAAGTTGTAGTGCTAAAGATTCTAATAGAAATACATAGTGTAGCTCTTCACAGGTGTACTGCTTCAGAATCTACATATGGAACTTTGGTATTGGTCTAACTTTTTAAAAGACCCAATGGTGATTCTGATGAACCTTTTTAACTGGAATCCTTGTTTTAAGTTAATGTTTCAAAACCAGAAGTAGTTTTGTCCCACAGGGGACACTTGTCAGTATGTCAGTATTTTGTGAATAATTTGTCAATAATTTCACACTTGTCAGTATTTTTGGTTGTCACATCCTATATTTTACCATACAGGGATGCTACTTACATCTGATAACTTTCATGTTCATAAGTCATGTATAAAATGCACATGTCTTGAAGCTTTTCAAGGCTTACTAGATTTTATAAGATAAGGAAAACTATACTACTTGGTAGGTCATATGTGTGAGAACCCACAAATAAAGAGACACTGGAGAATAGAGATATGCGTTAGATTATTTTTAAAATTTGAGATCATTATTGACAAGTAATTTTTTTTTTGCCTGCTGTGATTGTCCTTGTCATTTTATCACTACCAACTCCCACCCATTCTGCCTGTGGTTCTTAAAGTGTGTGGCCGATGGGGAGACCTATTTTGTTGGACTGTGAAATAATGCGTGGGTGCATAGTCAGTTCATATGCTGATTTATATTTGTGACCGAAGTTTACTAATAACTTACCAACTAAGTTAGGGACTAGTAAACTAGATATTCACAAATAACACATCACTGTTAAAGTTTGCTAAAGACTATGATTGATTAGTAAGAATTTTGGCCACTGTGTACTATTCGACATTGGTGCCAAATTCCTATAGTCTTCCCACAAGTTTTACAAAGGGTACTTTATCTTTTGCACTACCATCGATTGACTGGAATGGAGTGTTCAGTTGTTCTTCTCTTTAACTTACGTGTTACCATTTAAGTCATGATTCATTTATTTTATGGAAGATTATTTGTTTTAATCTGTATGGTAAAATATAGATTTTACAGCTTATTTTCTAGCAGTGAGGCTTTAGACCTGTCCGCTGTGATTCATATATGAATTACCACTTACTATTGAAAGAGCTGAACACCTCCTTTCTTTGTTCTACCAACACTCTTGACTTTCTTTTTCCTGAAAGAGAAGAATTGCTTTTACACTATTTCTTTTCTATGAAACAGTGGGAATGTGTCAGAGTCAGTGCCTCAGAGTCTCAGCCCCTCCCAAATAAGCAGTGGTCAAAAGAGTTGGAGTCCACAGCCTGACACTAGAGTTGTGAGTCTAACAGGCTGGCTTTAGCCTGTAGCAGTCTCTCCTTCCCTGAGTCTGTGATGACAGCAAAAAAAAAAAAAAACAACAACAACAACAAAAAAACTGTATAAACTGTTAGCTTGTTTTCAGAGTCTGGTATTTGTTTTATATTTGTGGAATTCATTCTTTTTTTGTGTGTGTGGTACCAGGGATCGAACTCACAACCTCACACCTGCCAGGCAGGCGCTTAAGCCACTGAACCGAACTCCCAGCCCTGGTTTTTTGAGACAGGGTCACACTATGTAGCTCAGGCCAGCCTTGCGCTCATGTTGTAGCCCAAGCCGGCCTCGAACTCACAACGCTCCTCCTACCTAAGCCTCCTAAGTGCTGGAGTGGAATTCATTTTTAATGTTTCTTACATTTTATCATCTCATGTTCAGATACCAAGGGTAGCTCTCCAATTAGGTATCATACACACTCAGATCCTACTGCTCTCCTCACAGAAGGATGGAACTCTGTGTTCTGACCCTCACCCTGCTCCTCCCTACTTTGGGATAGATACAGTAGAGTGTGAAAGTGAAGAGCAGCTTATAGTGCCTGGTAGTTTGACTAAAGACACAGCATAATTTGTAATTTCCAAGAACTAATGCCCAGCTGCCTATTATCTACACTGTTAGAGATAGGAAGAAAGGGCCTACACCATCTTTGATTAGAGAGCAGTGTGTTATGTTTTAGAGCAGGAACTACAGTGATGGTTTTTCTGGGCTTTGAATCATGAACAGTGCAAATTTCAACAACCCTTGTGTCTTAGGTTATTTGTCTGTAAAGTGGAAATCAAGACCCTTGCCACCCGAAGTTGTGAGGATCAAATGGGATGATGTGTTTAAAATTATTTAGAAATCGAACCACTAAAGCATTGTAAGGATTAACTCCCCTCCCTGGCTTCCTAGCCCACAGGTTCTGGCTTATTCTAAAATGGACCCAGGTTTGTCCAGGAAAACTTATATTTCGACTCATTCATATGTGACCTGGCTTTCCTTGACTTCTATGCCCAGCATTAAATTTGAGAGTTTAGAACTAGTCTTGGAGATGAGACTTCTGATAATGTGCTCAGGGTCTTGTATAACTGAGGAATGGTCTTACCACTGAGTAAAGCCAAAGGTGAAAAATCATAGACTTTTAGTGGTAACAAGTGCTTGTATCTCTTTGTTCACTAACCCTAATACTGGGTTAACAAAGTTTTTTACTATAGTGTTACGTGAACAATTGTAACTCACAATTGGTTTGAATTACATCTTAACTTTTAATGAGTACAGATTTTTTTCTGAGTTACCTTTTCAGTTCTCTATGTATATTTCAACTAGACTATGGTCTTATAAATTAGTGAGGATTCTTAGTGATAAACATGCCTTTCTCACTTAGAAGTAAAAGAATTGAATGTGGGTTGGCAGCATTCACAGTGACATCAGATCTATGACCTACTCAGTATTCAGATCTTCCCTGCCACTTATCTACTATTCACTGCTGGATTTGAACATGTATTGGTTTCCATGGCTGACCTGAACATTTCCTCTAAAGGAAAGACAACATGGTGTTTTGTTTCTGTGGCCTCTAATTCTTTATTTTCTGGGAAGCTGGTAGGAATTTCCTGTGCCCTTATTTCCTGTCTGAGACTTTATCAATATGATCACATGGCTTCTGGAATTTCCTTTCAATTGAAGAAACTGATTTAATGACCTGTGGGTAACTTTATGAATAAGTAAGTTAAAAATCACATATAACATTCCACATAACAAAAACTATAGCTGTAGAAGCAAGTACTTTTGTGTGATGTTATCACACAAACTTTGTGATATTTTTAATACCCACATAGCTGAGTAAATGACTATGCATAATGAAAGTGTTTCAAAAAATTTAAACCTGTGTTAGAATCTTGCATAGTTATGCAGAATGCAGGTTATTTTTAACTTTGCAAAGCAGTATGCAAAGTCTTTTACATTTACAATAATTAGATACTTATCCCATAGAGAAGTCTGTCAATCTTATAGTTGGTCCCATATAATCTGGTGTACTACCTTGGTTTAGAAAGACCGATTTAGGAATTCAAACAAATGTCTTCCTTTTGGCTTTCATTTTTGGTTTGATTGAACTTATTTGACCTTAAATAAGTTGGCCAACATCACTACCTTAGTTTTTTTGAGCTGTGAAATAGATGATGTACAATTTTATTTTTGATGTTGAAAGTCACAAGAAGATAATATGAAACATCCTTGAATTATGGTGAATTGTGGTGTGTTAGTTTCTTCAAGGGAACTTTGAACATGACATAAATAAACTCATTAATTTTTACAGTATTCTTTTGAAGTTCACTGCCAGTATTGTTGCTACTACCCAAATCCCAGGGTGCTTTTAAAGCCATGATGATTCATCCAGAGGGCCTAAACTAATTTCTAAGTCATTTTTCTTCTAAAAATTTCGCTCTGTTATACTGAGGACAGTGGTTTTCCTCTTTTATATGTTCAGCGATGATGCTAGCTATCTTTGTCATAAACACTGTTTTAATATTTTCAGCTATACTTAGTATATACTATTGGTCAAACTTGTGAATTCATCTTTATATGATTTGAACTGGGCAGGGCAATCTAGACTGTTGAAGTCTAGTATCTGAAGTCTTAATGTCTGAGTTGTGTAAATTTTGGACCATCTCCTGTTTTCTGTAGTTTACTGTATTATTTACTGAAAGAGTTGCTTAGATCCAAAGAAGTTTAAAATCTCTCTGGAACAGGAAGATATCACTGTCCTTTAAATTTAGGTTTTTCTCCAGGCAGACACGGAACCCCCTGGCATCAGAGACAAAACTTTCTATCCCAGTTCTCTCTACACAAAGACCAAGACAGTTAACAGGCAGTCAACAGTACATATTCCCCAAGGGTTGAGCAGGACACACCCCCACCACCACCACTGACTGTGGCACTGTTGCCTATACAATGAGCATCTGCATTGAGTGACCCTGCTCTGTGCCATTTATTTGCTGTAGCAACTTTAAAGTGTGGTGCAAGCCCATTTCTTCTATAAGAGAAACTTCACAGGGAAACTTCTGGTTTCCATTGTACTTTTAGAGTAATATTCTATAGTTATAAACAAGGATAAGTGTAAAATTTGTTGTGAGAAATCTATAATTGTGATGATTGTTTTAAATAGTGAAGTAGAACATAGTACTGACTGGTAGAAACTTCCATTATAATTTCTGTTCTTCCATGGACCACTGTGGAATAAGACTCAAGACTTGAAGATACCTGTTTGTTCTGTTGATGCATCTAGAAAATCTAATACCATAGTAATTGAAAACTTGTGAATTTTCTTAAGCTGTAAGTTCTACAGTTAGCTAAAACACATTTTTTAACACCAAGTACATTTATAAGAAAAGAAGGAAGTTATGAAATACCCTCATAGCTTTCCTTAAGAAATTAGAAATAAAAGAATAAAACCAAGAACAAATACAAGAAAATAATAAAGATCAGAAAACACAATCCCTTATCAAATGCCGACATCATTTTTCATAAAAATTAACATTTTGATTCTTACATTTCTGTAGAAATGCAAAAGACTTAGAATAGTCTAAATAACTTGGATAAAGGAACAAAATTAGAGCTTCAACCCTCCCCAACCCCATGACTTATCACAAAGTTACACCAATCTTAACCAACAACATTGATATCAAGATAAACAAACCACCAACGTACCAATATGAAGTCCCAGAATACCCACATAACAGACAATTGATTTTTGGCAAAGATGGAAAAGCAATTATGTGAGAAAGAATTGTACCTTCAATAAATATACTAGAACAACTGTATATCCACATGCAAAAAAAAAAAACCCAAACCTTATAGCACATCAAAAATTTCTTAAGACATCCAAAAGTCAACTCAAAATGGCTCACAGTGGGTTAGCTGATGTAAAGGCAGATGTGACCCAAATCATTACTTTGGCTGAGGTCATTCTTTCTGGAATGAAAAGACTGGGAAACCGTGTAGAAGGGGAGGCAGAACCCCTTCAGTGTGTTCAGTGAAGGGAGGCATTGAATTTACTTCTGGACAGGCCATGTGGATGACAAAGGAGACCATTGTGCTTTTTTTTTTAATTATTTTAACTATTTTTTATATTCATATACATAAACATGTACATAGTTTTTCTTTCAGCTTGTCACACTAGTGGAACTACAATGTTTACACATGTGTGATTTATTTATTTCACTAATAAGTATGTTCTTAAGGTACATCCATTTGAGTATAAAAGTGTCCAGTTTATCATTCTTTATAGCTGAGTAGTATTCCATCATATAGAAATACCACATCTTTTTTATCCATTCCTCGGTCGATGAGCATGGTTGTTTCCAAGATCTGGCTATTATAAACTGTGCTGCTATAAAACATGGGTGTACATATATTGCTGTGGTATGATGTTTTTAATTCTTTTAGGAAGATAGCCAGAAGGGGAATAACTGGGTCAAATAGGATCTCCAGTCCTAGCTTTTTGAGGAATCTTCACACTGACTTCCACAGTGGTTGCACCAGCCTGCATTCCCACCAACAGTGGAAAAGGGTTCCTTTTTCCCCACAGCCCCTCCAGCACTTGTTATTGCTTGACTTCTTAATACTAGCCATTCTTTCTGGGGTGAGGTGAGATCTCAGTGTTTCTTTAATTTGCATCTCTTGAATGACCAGTGCTGTTGAGCATTTTTTCATGTATTTATTTGCTAAAACACATGTTTTATATATAATAAAATACTTATTTGGTGACTAAAGTGTAAGATAATGCATTACATTTTCCCTGGGACTGAAGAGAAAATCTTACTCTTCCTCTGTGCATAATTAAAACTTGTAGACTGTTTCCTGAAAAGAAATGCCTTCAGATAATGAAATCAAGTGCTGTTTGCTCCTAATCAGCTTTGAGTAAAGGAATTTAAAAGAGGATAAAAAGTCAGCCTCTCTTTCTCTGTTTCAAATTTAAGTAGATTCTTGTTTTGAATTCCAAAGAGAGGAATGGAGTTTTGTGTGGAATTATAATGCTTGGTTACAATATTCACCCAGTACCCCCACTCCCAAATCTCTTTTCTTTTTCTCTGAAATTATGCTGAAAATATGATAAGATGAAACACTTGAAGCTTAATTATTTTTATTTCAGGTAAAACTGTTACATAAAATTTTTTAATCTGTCTTCTGCTCTAAAATACTTTTCTTTCATCAACTCAACCTACCCACACAAACAAAACTTTCTGAATTAGCTGGTGAGATTTGACAGAGCTATTTTGTTAATGGCATATATGACTATTACTTTAGTATTTTAGGACACAAATCGAAATGTTTACATGTTCCAAGCATATTTTTGGAGGATGGGGAAAAGCAGAGGACAGTGGTACTGGTAAAGAAAACATATCCAAATATTACAACAGAAGAGAGTTCTGGCACAATTCTTTCTCAGTAAGGTAGGGAAAAGAATATCTATGTATCTAAATCCTGATAGTAAGACAGACAGACCCATTTAACTAACTAGGTGTGTAATGATCACTGGCTTACCATTTTTTCCATCACCTCCCCTTTTTTTAAAGGTAAATTTGAAGAAAAAGAAGATAGTGTGCCTAAGCTGGAGCAGCTCAACAGCCTGGGTTGTATGACTAATATGAATCTAGTGTTAACAAAACAGAATTTGCTGCATATGGAACTGTTACTATTAGAAACCTTTCAGTGGAACCTCTGCCTCCCAACAGCAGCCCACTTCATCGAGTATTATCTCTCTGAAGCAGTACATGAGACAGATCTTCATGATGGCTGGCCAATGATTTGTTTGGAAAAAACTAAACTCTACATGGCCAAATATGCAGATTACTTCCTGGAAGTATCTCTACAAGGTGAGTTGATGTGAACACCTGTAAGTGACTTGTGTGCTTATGAGTTGTTTGATCTGTTGCTTAAGTTCACTTTTGGTGTCTCCACAGATTATGCCTTTCTAAATTATGCACCTTCTTTAGTAGCTGCTGCATGTGTGGCTTCTTCGAGGATTATACTTCGGCTTTCTCCAACGTGGCCTACAAGACTACATCGTCTTACTGCTTATTCGTGGGATTTCTTAGTGCAGTGTATTGAACGGCTATTGATGTAAGCCCTTTTATTCTCGTGTTTATTCCTCATTAACATTTTTCTTCACGTATAAGATGCACCAAAAACCACTTCGAAAAGGTACAGGACTCTTAGAATACTTGCTTGTCGGCTACTTGCTGCTGTGAACAGACCATTGTATGAGCAGTACTTTGTGGAGAGAAGCTCCCTTCAGCTGTTAACAACTTAGAAGTTGGCATTCCTAGTATGATGCTAGGTACAGTACATGGTAGAGAAAAGAATTGCTCTTGTATGTCTATAGGTCCTTAGTAAGATCAATCCAGGCAAATTTTGCTCCATTCCCATTTCCATATCTTTGAATTTCAAGATTTGCCTAGATGTTTCTGAAGTGACAGCCATACTTACGTGCTTATTCTGGACACATCTTTGAACCTGGTAATAGCTTAGAAAGACATAAGGGATTTTATGGAGTAAGTTGTTGAAGAAGTGGGAGTGAAATGTTCTTACAGATTTTATTCAATTAATGTTGTTTCCATTCTTTTCATATTTCAGTGCTCATGACAATGATGTGAAAGAAGCAAACAAACAGAGAGGACAGGCAGGCCCTCAGTCAGCACAAATAGGTGTGTTCCAGACAGCCTCCCAGCCCTCGAGGCCAGTTCACTTTCAGCAGCCTCAGTATCTCCATCAGACTCAACAGACCTCACTGCAGTACCGCCATCCTGTAACAGAGCAACCCAGCTGCCAACAGATTGTGTCTACCACACACACCTCATCTTACACACTACAGACATGTCCTGCTGGCTTCCAAACTAGTGTTCAGGGCCTTGGGCACATGCAGACTGGTGTTGGGATGTCCCTGGCAATACCAGTAGAAGTTAAACCCTGTCTGAGTGTTTCTTATAATCGGAGTTATCAGATAAATGAACATTACCCTTGTATTACTCCATGCTTTGAAAGGTGATTGTGTGTGAAGCCAAAAACTGACCCAGACTATTATGTGACTCGAAGGCCTGGGACATCCTTTTTGTAAACTTGTCTTCAGAAGAAAAGGGATCCAAATAGCATCAGAACTCTTCAGGTACCAGCACCAGGAAGACTGAATATCCGTTCAATGTCCATGAATATCTAGGAGAACTAACCAAACATTTTAACAATGTGTGTGTGTCAGATCCTGTTGCAACCAATCACTGTACGACAAAAATGTTCAAGCCTGACTGGTGGTCCAGATATCTCAAAAATATTCAATTCAACAAAAAATTTGGACAGATTCCAACTTGTCATTTGGAAATTTGACCTATGGTAGGCTCTGGGCCTTGTGTTCACTTATATGTCAAAGACTAATGTTTATATGTGGACTTGCCAAATTATCTTTTATGAAGGAAAGTTACAGTATTAATTTTTAAAGAGATCCTTTTTCAGTTTCGAGTTTTACTTTGGAGCGACAGATGAGTTTCTGACTTAAGTTTAAGTTATTGTGCTGTATCAACTGTGCAGTTACATTTTTTTTCAAATTATCCTATGTAATTTCCTGTCATAAATAATAGGTTTCTGGATTTATGTACTGAAATTAGGGGTGGAGTAGATCTCATATCTTGAAATCATGGTCATAATTTTTGAGTTTTTTTATTTGCTTGTTTTTTGGTTTTTTTTTTTTTCCTAAGTGATTAACCTTAAATCCTTAGAATTAAAACACATTTAACTCAGGGAATTTGTACTACTTGGAAACACTTAACTACACTTAACTGTAATACAACATGCTTTGGGAATGTTATAGTGTAAACTACCTTTATGACAGGTTTAAATACTCCTGCCAGGATGTGTTTTCAAATGAGAAGATAATATTGTAACACAAAATGAAGTGGTGGTTCCTATGATTCATAATACATGTATAGGTTTTGCATTTCTCAGTGCAATCAGATTTGATACTGCTCTTTAAAAAGTTTTTTCAAGAGAAAACGTATCTGTAAAGTATCAATACTGGAATAAAGTCCCGTAGGTTTATTTTGGAGTGGAGGGCGGCCAGGGTAATACTCAGGTTGTGCTAACGCAGCACTTTGTATATGGAAGACAGGTTTTATAAGCAACCTTCCAATCCAGCTAGTCTAGGCAGACAAGGGTGCTGATTACTAAATTTCAATAGTCACTTTCATTAGATTGACCCCACAACTGCCCGGGGACATTTCACTATACTGGTAATGAATGAGAGCAGCAATAATAGTCATTCCAGCAAGGGCAAGTTAGCAGTAAAATATGGAATTAAAAAGGAAAACATGTCATAACATAAAGTATACATTGTGCTCTTGGAGGGGAGAGATTTGGTGGAGGGAAGCTTTCTGGTTTAAAAATTAGTAAGGTGTGTATTTTGTTTGTGTTTTTTTAAAGATAGCACTTGAATAGAAAAGAATCTGCATGGCAGATAGGTGACCACCACAGTATGCACTGAAGACAGACTTATTTTAAAGATGTGGGTATGCAGCAGGAGTCTCAGTAATCAAGCCAGTGGCCTTTGTTAAGAAGGTAAGGGGCGCAACACAGTAATGGACTGATGCCAACAGCTCCAGTGGATGAATGTGGGTGGGGTGGCTTCTGCCAGTGTAAGTTCTTAGAGAAATGTCCTTTCTTAAAAGGAAAATAACTTTTATACCTACCTGGAGTACATAGGGCATGAGGTGGATTTAATAGTCTGGTAAATAAAATCCACTCAGGTAAGAACACTTACTTATGGCAGTTTTCAAGCATGAAAATTGTTTTCTGAAAGTATCATCTCTTTTCCTCTTTTAAAAGGCTGCTAATTGGATTTTAATAGTTCTTACCATAAGAAAACTTGAATTATTTGGAGGGAAAGCAGGTTATAAAAAATAATACACCTTTCACATTCACATAGAACCCAGTAACCTGAAGTCCAATTTTCAGTATTTTAACTACCTCAGTAATGCTATGAATGTAAAATATTGGGATAGAGATCCTAACTTGAAACAACAACCAGTGCCTGTGGTAATTTAATGTCTTGTCAAATGCTTTTATTGATTGGTTTATATGTCATTCTTGTTGTAGAAAAATATGCCTTTTTTAAAAGCCTATTAACACTTTCCCAATTTATATTTTTTAAAAAAAGCTAAAAAACACTGGATTAATCTTTGGGGAGGGGTAAAATAAAATAATTGACTACAATTGCTGCATACCCGGGATGTGGTCGGGTGGTTGAAGAACCAGAACCATTTTTAAAACAATAGATTTCAATATAAATACCATTCATAACTGTTAGCTTTTGGGGAGGGAAGTTGTGTGGGTTTTGTTTTGTTTAATTTATTGATTAGTCCTTTTTTTTTTTTTTTTTTGAGATTACCGGACCATGGTTAAATGTGTACTGTGAAGAGATTAATATGTATAAGGGCTTAACCAAAGTCCACTTAAATAAACACTACTCAAGTACAGACTGCAAACCAAAATGTATCTGTGTTATGACATTAATTGCAAATAGTATGGTGCTAAAGTCTACACCAATGGAATTAGATGAGTGCTATGCACTCAATTTTAAAATAAAACTAGTTTTCACTAAAATGGCCTTCGTGGTTTTATTTTAAATACAGACCTGTAATTTGCAGGTTCATTGAGCCACATCATGTAAGTCAGTCTTGGACTCATGATTGTATTCACTAAGAGGCATGGAAATGGAAATATACATTTGTCTGTTGGTATATTCTAACCTTAGCATTACACCTACAAAAGTATTTTGGCCAGTACTGTTGCCTTTCTAACTTAAAATTAGCTGAAGTTAGCAACTTCAAATTGTATTATTACACAGTTAACTTGAGAAAACGTGAAAATCGGATCTCTAGAGAAAAAGGGGACACAAAATGATCATGGCTGTGAGAGGGAGCAGTCAATAGTGAGTGATGGTCTGTTTACTGAAGTATTTGCTATTTAATTCAATTTAAACCTTAGCAAATGGAATTGCTTTAAAGGATAAAATTTAACAGATTTGTACAAGTATGTTATGAATGTACATCCCCTAAAAAGCCTTTTTAAAATTAGCCGTGTTTTGTCACTTGCTTTGTGCCCTCAAGAGAGTTAATAAGCAGTGTTCTTCAGGGCAAGTTTAAGTAAAAGAGCAACTAGGGAAAAAATAAAAAAACTGGAATTTTAGGACAGGGCTAGTAGAACTGAGGTGATTTTGAACCCCCTGTGCCCCTTAATCTTGCTGGTCAATTTCACTGGATTAACAGACTCCTGGAGAGGTGATTGGATAGAGGGAACTAACCTCATCAAAGTCCTTTGAGGAGTTCATAGTTGAATGTGGTAGGACGTGGAGCTAGCTGAAGGAAGTGGGTCAAGAGGATGTGATCTTGGAGATTATGTCTGGTCCCTGACCCCTTCCTCCTTGGCTCTCTGCTATCTGCTTGTGGGATGCCTTGAATTGAATAGCCTCTGCTATTCCTCTGCCACACCCTTCTGCCATAATGTTTCTGCCTTGGGGTCAGCCAATTGTGGGGTAAAACTGTGAGTCCAAAAATTAGACTTCTTCTTTTAAATTGCAGCTATTGGGTATGTTTTCCCAGTGATAAAAAACTAATATACCTCACCTGACAAGTTGATAACTTACTCAACCGCATTGTAAAAAGCTTGGCCTCTTGGCCTCAAGCAGCTTACACCTTGTTTGATTCTACTAGATGAAATGATCTGGACCTCAACATCCATTTTTAAGTCCCTTGGATTAAAAACATGCACATACACAAAGAAGTGTAGTCACTGACAACATGAAGACTAGACTCAGGTTCTCTAAGGAGTATCTGTGGCTACCCTACTCCTATCCCTTTATTCCCAGAACACTGCCTACAAGGTAAGGTAAACATTGCCACCCTAATTAAAGGAGTTGTGAGTCTAAAGTCCATGAGCCCTTGCTTTGGTGTGCAATTTATATGGAAAAGTTTTCCTCTATCCATGAGGGTTTTTTTGTTTTGTTTTTTGTTGGTACGGGATTGAACTCACAACCTCACACCTGCCAAGCAGGTGCTTAAGCCACTGAACCAATGTCTGGAACCTATTTTTTCTGAGGCAGGTCGCACTATGTAGTTCAGGCCATCCTTGCTCATGTAGCCCAAGCCAACCTCTAACTCACAATGCTCCACCTACCTCAGCCTTCCAAGTGCTGGGATTAAAGGTGTGCGCCACCATGCCCAGCCTATCCATGAGTTTTAATAATTACTCAAAAGGGATCTGTGATTAAAGTGGTAAGGGTCACAGTGTCTGTTTTCTTGTTAGTGTTCCACTAATAGAATATGTTCATTTTTAAACAAATTTTTAATTTTAGAAAGTGTGGGAGATAACTTGAGCGGGTCCCCTTGAATGCAAAACAGTTGCTGCAACTTTGATTATATCGAGACTTATTTTCTTATGTTGATATATACAGAGCTGACTATGGTATTTTCTTTTCTCTTTAATTGACTGTAAGCATTGCAAATAAGGCTAGCCAAGGTACTGGTATATAATCTCTAAAGCCATCTGACAGTTCCTGTTTTCTCCCATAGTGATCTCTGTAAAATATATAGGCACAGCAGGATGGCAGAACCAATGAGCTCCAGGAATGTTGACTGGGTATGAGCCTCAAGAAGGAGGCTGTGCGTCCCCAGGGCATAAAAGTTTACATATCAGAAGCAGGTACTGGTATGTAGTCTTTTTTTTTTTTTTTTTTTTTTTTTTTTGCGGCACCGGGGATCGAACCTCACACCTGCCAGACAGGCGCTTTAGCCGCTGAGCCAAACTTCCGGCCCTACTTTTTTGAGGCAGGGTCGCACTGTGTAGCTCAGGTCAGCCTTGCGCACGCTTGTAGCCCAAGCCGGCCTGGAACTCACAATGCTACTCCTACCTCAGCCTCCTAAGTGCTGGGATTAAAGGCGTGCGCCACCATGCCCGGCCCTAGTATATAGTCTTTAAAGCCATCATACAGTGTCCTGTTGCCTCCCATAGTGACCTTTGTAAAATATGTAACACACAGCCGGATGGCAGAGCCAGTGAGCTCCAGGAATGTCGACTGGAGATGAGCCTCGAAAAAGAGGCAATGAGTTCCCAGGGCATAAAGTTTGCATATCAAAAACTAAAGCAGCAGCCTCCTAAAACAATTCAGTTGCTATCTTGATTGGGTTGTGCAAATTGATCCCCCTGCATATCTTTATCTCTGCATTTTGCAGATATCTTTCTCACTACCTTGCTAGCCAGCTCAAGTTACTCATGTAGTTCCTGCCATCCTCACTGTCACTCATCTTCAAGCCACCCCCTTGCTTCACTAGTTAATAAATTCTGGGAGAGGCCTAGGATCAAGGCCTTTGTCCACATGTCCTCACGAGGGTTTGACTCAGGGCCCCTTGGCTGCCCTTAACTTTGAATATGTCTCAGAGTCTTTACTCTTGCCGTGGGTTGCATTGGGGATGGTAGATTGAAATTAACTTGCCGGGTTTCCAATAATGTCTCAGTGGAAATATAACTTCTTGGATTGTGAGGAAAACTAGAGAAATGATTTTAGTACTTGGATTACCGTACTCAATATTTGGGGCTACAATATTTGTCTCCCACAAGAAAGGGCATAGATTTACAGAATTATTATGAAGGTAATACATGAGTTCCCATATACTCCACCCATTTTTCCCTTTTAGTTTCATTTTACAGTGGTATGGTACATTTGTTACAGTGAACCAATGCTGGTACATTATTATTAGCTGTCAGATTTCCTTAGTTTTCCCTTCATATTCTTTTCCTTTCCTAGGTTCCTATCTAGGGAATCACATTACATTGAATGATTAGGTCTTCTTAGGCCACTCTGGGTTGTAATAGTCTCTCCTTGTTTGTGATGACCTTGACAGTTCTGAGGGTCACTAGTCAGGTATTTCACAGAATGATTGTGTGTCTCTTTGTCTTACTCATGCCTTTGTGTATGATAGGAAAGTGTCTTGGTTACTTTTCTCTCATTGCTGGGACAAAATACCCAACACCCAAAGTGAAGGAGGGCAAGGTTTATTTAGCTCACTGTTGGTGGAGGTTTCAGTCCATAATCAGCTGGTTCCAAGGCAGGGTGGCATGGCACCGGGGCAACACTTCAAGGCAGCGGCCAGAGCAAAAAGGGGGTGGAAAGCAAGCCTCTTTTCCTCCATTATATTGTACATAGGCTACTGCCTCTCTGTAGGGCGAGTATAGCACTCACAAAATCTCTGTGTCCTCCTTTTGCACAGGATGAGAATATTTACAAAGTAAGGATCCTGGTTCCCTGCTGAGTCACTCAGGTAAATGTGTAAACTTCTCAAGTTGACACAAAATGTCAGCCTTAACAGGAGCGTAATACGTAGGCTCTTGGCATTTTAGGTCATTTGATAGTTCAAAAGTAGGCTCCGGATACTAAACAAATGTAGTCTTGGACTGATTTAGAAATTTTGGTGAAGACACAGGCCCATCACAATACTGATCATGGCATCAAGAAAATTTTATGAACTGAATTTTAAGTGGAATGTGACTCAGGTGTTGCCACAAGCTGGTGATGAGTCCAGAAATCATGTTATATAAGCTGTTGCTTTTTTCACTGAAGGATCTGATGAAGTATTCATGTGGGAGAGATTAAATTAAAGGAAGGGAAAATGCCTGCCTTCTACAGGTGAGGCGACAGCATATTTCTCTAAATAGCTTAAGTAAATCAGCAGTTGCAAGTTTCTCACATTTCAGTGAGTAATAAGCCAGAATACTGGGCTGGGGATTTAGCTCAGTGGCATAAGTGCCTGCCTGACAAGCACAAGGTCATGAGTTTGATCCCTAGTACTAAAAAAAAAAAAAAAAAAAAATCCAGAATGTTACAAATGGAGCAGTATTGCTTTGAGAGTTGTGCACTAACTAGTCACAAGAGGCGTCTGGCTTAGGCCAGAAATAGATGGAAGTAATTTTCAAATATAGGTGTGAAGCAGACTAGATGACTTCTAATCTATCTTCCAATTCTCAAAATTTTTAAGGCTCTAAACATTTTTAAGTTAACTTCAGGGATCTGGAACTTGAACTGGGTGTAAAAGGAAGGGAAAAGCTTTAACTACACTAGGGTGGTCTGCAGGTGAGGGGTGTCTCTCTAATGACACAGAGCAGGCTGCATTCATCTGGCTGAACCCCGTCTCTGCTCATCTTAGCTGTTGGACCTTAAGGGCAGATTCACTGAGAATATGTGGAGGAAATAAAGTTGAGCTGTAGCATGAGGCTGGATTATAGAATTTTGAAAGCCGTTAGATAATGCAGATTTTGTTGGGGTAGAGATATACTCCTCACACTCCTAAGATTTGCAATTTGATACAGATGATTTTAGCAATAATGCTCTAATTGTACACACTGTAGGTTAAGAAGAACAGATGGGATTCAGGAAGGTTTTTGGAACAGTGCTAAATCAAATCGTGGAAGTATATGGATATTTAACAGTACAAACACTAATGAAGATAATAGAATTGATAATCAGGTGATGGAATAAGAAAAGAAGGAAATACCTGTATATTGCACATTACTTATAAAAGTGATACAATTAGGATATTACTAAGACATATATATGGAAATAAATTACAAATCTTTACTAAAAAGTTTTTTTCTTTTTTACTAAGTTTATTGGTACATTTTAGGTATACATAATGATCACATTCATCATAGGGAATTTGTACCTGTACATGATATATCTTGATTTTTTTCCCATTCTCCTAC